>SJYC01101703.1:0-16417 GCA_006408675.1 Madoqua kirkii
ATTTTTATTATCTCTTTTCTTAAAAACATTTAGAAACCAGAAATTTGAATTGTATGAAATTTGGCAAAGTTTCTTCCCTTCCTTTAAGTATCCTTTTGAAGATCTTAATGTGAAACCAGTACAGTATTAATAATTTCACCATATACAACCTTTAAACACATAAGTAATCTAATAGTTAAAACACCAGTAGATTGATTTTCAATTTATTTTACAATTCTTGTTTCCAGTTAGTTCCAAAGGGAAAGAAAATAGTTTGATAATCTATGCTTACTTAAAACTTTCGCTTGAATTCTTGTGAGACGTGATTCTAAAAGCGGAATCTTCCCTTTTTAAGGTACAATAGCTATTTAAATTATAGAAATGAATTTACCTTCATTTAGTGTAATAGCCCAAGAGGAAAGCAATGAAGAACTGAGGACAGAAAGACAGCTAGAATGGGGGAAAGGGAGAGCAGGGGAAGAGAAAAATAAAAGAATGAAAGAACAAGCTGTGAAAGCCTCCTTTTCTGCTGGAAGAATCGGGCACCTTTGTATTTTTTTCAGCCAGGGATGGCTACCAGAATACTGTTTTGTAAAGAACTGTTCATAGTATTCTCCAAAATCTAAGTATATTTTATGAGTTTTCATGCCTTATAGAATAATCCAACCTTACCGTTTAAAATCATGAACACAATTTCCCATGAAATTATGTGTACTGCTTGTTATTTTTTCTTCAAGTTCTAACAACTTTTAACAGGCATGGGCCACTTTTCTAGCAACTTCTTTTGATCAAGAGCTTTCTAAAACTTAGTCTCACACAAGTTGTTTTTAAAGTTTCTTTCAGCATAGTGTTATGACCTGAGGCAGCAATGAATTGGTGAACAGTACAAAGCCAAAATATTTAGCTTGTCTAAACCAGTCCTTGCCCTAAAGAAACAGAGGAAATTGTTCATTTGGCAACTTCTCCAAGTTCAGATAAGCCTGGTTGTAGTTGACCTCACCTGTGCAAAGATTGGGTGGAACATTTGAGGAGGGTGTGAAGTCCTGAGGCTGAAACCTGAGGTTAGATCAGCACAAGATTCTCTGTGGACAGTTGAACATGACCTTAGATACAGTTGGAACAGCTGGCATCTGAGCTATCTTGCTTTATGGATTAAGCAGCAAAGGAAACGTTAAGAACAAATGAAATATATCTCTTCAAGGAACAACAATATGTGATTACTAAAGAATATTCACATTTTCATACTTGGGGAGATTTGTTAATTTTATACATTTATTAAAGAAACAGTAAAGCCTCTAACTTTTAGAATTGATGTGAGTTCTTACACTCTTTTTATTCTTCTCTAATCTGAACTTTTTCCAATAGTTCCATATGAAACTAGCAGATATTCCAAGATGTCAATCTCATCTTAAGAGGGAAAAAAGAAGTGAAGTACATATATTTATTTGTCAGGTTTTTTTCTGTTCTGAAAGGGGACTGTAATAAAATGTTCCTGTATTCCCATTTCAAATGGTCATTTGTAACCTCAGAATGTCACCTGTATTTTCTAGCAAGGATCCCTCCTGCTACTCTGGGATAGTCTCATCCACCTCCATCCACACCCCATTTCTTAACACCTAGCAGCCACTGATCAGTTCTCCATAACTTTGTCTTTCCAAGCATGTTACATAAATGTTATCATATAGTATGTAACTGTTGAGGATTGGCTTTTTTCACTGAACATCATTCGTCTGGGTCACATATAGGTTGTTTTAGGTATTTATCAGCTGTTTCCTTTTATTCCTGAATGTATATAAAACTGGTGAAATCTGATTAAGCTTGGTGAATTGTATCATGACCTTTCCTGACTGTGATGTTCTACTATTTTAATGCAAGATGTCACCATTGGACAAGATTGAGTGAAAAGTACAGGAAACCTCTCTGTTGTATTTTTTAAAACTATATGTAATCGGCAATGACCTTAAAGTGATTTTTTAATAAGCAAATAAAACAAGCAAAAAAGCATCCTCTTTGAGAAAAGAAATTGTAAATCTCCTACAGTAATAGCTCAGATAACCAGGATGGTGTGATCACTCACCTAGAGCCAGATATCCTGGAATACGAAATCAAGTGGGTCTTAGGAAGCATGACTACGAACAGAAGTAGTAGAAGTGATGGAATTCCAGCTGAGCTATTCAAATCATAGAAGATGATGCTGTAAAAGTGCTGCACTCAGTATGCCAGCAAATTTGGGAAATTAAGCAGTGGCCAGAGACTGGGAAAGGTCAGTTTTGATTCCAATCCCAAAGAAGGGCAATGCAAAAGAATGTTCAAACTACCACACAATTGCCCTCATCTCACACGCTAGCAAAGTAATGCTCAAAATTCTCCAAGCCAGGCTTCAACTGTATGTGATCTGTGAACTTCCAGATGTTCAGGCTAGATTTAGAAAAGGCAGAGGAACCAGAGATCAAATGTCCAACATCCGTTGGATCATAGAAAAAGGAAGAGAGTTCCAGAAAACCATCTACTGGCTTTATTGGCTACTCTAAAACCTTTGAGTCTGTAGATCACAACAAACTGTGGAAAATTCTTCAAGAGATGGGAATACCATACCACCTGACCTGCCTCCTGAGAATTCTGTATGCAGGTTAGGAAGCAACAGTTAGAATTGGACATGGAACAATAGACTGGTTCCAAGTAGGAAAAGGAGTACATCAAGGCTGTATATTGTCACCCTGCTTATGTAACTTATAAGCAGAGTACATCATGCAAAATGCCGGGCTAGATGAAGCACAAGCTGGAATCAAGAATTCTGGGAGAAATATCAATAACCTCAAATATGCAGATGAGACCACCCTAATGGCAGAAAGCAAAGAGAAACTAAAGAGCCTCTTGACAAAAGTAAAAGAGGACAACAGAAAAGCTAGCTTAAAACTCAACATTCAAAAAACTTAAGATTATGGCATCTGGTCCCATCACTTCATGGCAAATAGATAGGGAAACAATGGAAACAGTGACAGACTTTCTTTTCTTGGGTTCCAAAATCACTGCAGAGAGTGACTACAGCCATGAAATTAAATAACACTTGCTCCTTGGAAGAAAAGCTATGACCAACCTAGACAGCGTATTAAAAAGTAGAGACATTGCTTTGCCAACAAAGGTCCATCTTGTCAAAGCTATGGTTTTTCCAGTAGTCATGTACGGATTTAAGAGTTGGACTATAAAGAAAGCTGAGCACTTGAAAAATTGATCCTTTTGAACTATGATGTTGGAGAAGACTCTTGAGAGTCCCTTGGACAGCAAGGAGATCCACCAGTCAATCCTAAAGAAAATCAGTCCTGAATATTCATTGGACGGACTGATGTTGAAGCTGAAGCTCCAATACTTTGGCCACCTGATGCGAAGAACTGACCCATTTGGAAAAGACCCTGATGCTGGGAAAGATTGAGGGCAAGAGGAGAAGGGGACAACTGAGGGTGAGATGGTTGGATGGCATCAATGGACATGAGTTTTAGCAAGCTCCAGGACCTGGTGATGGACATGAAAGCTGGGTAGGCTGCAGTCCATGCGGTCACAAAGAGGCAGATACAACTGAGCGACTGAACTGATAATGATAGCAATCTGAATGGAAAAACATATCAAATAAACTTTGGATTTATTTTTCAACTTTAATTACCTTCAGTTCACTTCAGTCTCTCAGTCGTGTCCGACTCTTTGTGTCCCTATGAATTGCAGCACGCCAGGGCTCCCTGTCCATCACCAACTCCTGGAGTTCACCCAGACTCATGTGCATCGAGTCGGTGATGCCAGCCAGCCATCTCATCCTCTGTCGTCCCCTCTTCCTCCTGTCCCCAATCCCTCCCAGCATCAGGGTCTTTTCCAATGAGACAACTCTTCGCATGAGGTGGCCAAAGTATTGCAGTTTCAGCCTCAACATCAGTCCTTCCAATGAACACCCAGGACTGATCTCCATTAGGATGGACTGGCTGAATCTCCTTGTAGTCTAAGGGACTCTCAAGATTCTTCTCCAACACCGCAGTTCAAAAGCATCAATTCTTTGGTACTCAGCCTTCTTTATAGTCCAACTCTCACATCCATACATGACCACTGGAAGAACTATAGCTTTGAATAGATGGACCTTTGCTAGCAAAGTAATATATCTGCTTTTTAATATGCTGTCTAAGTTGGTCATTACTTTCCTTCCAAGGAGTAAGCGTCTTTTAATTTCATGGCTACAGTCAACATCTGCAGTGATTTTGGAGCCCCCAAAATAAAGTCTGACACAGTTTCCAGTATTTCCCAATCTATTTCCCACTGAAGTGATGGGACCAGATTCCATGATCTTCATTTTTTGAATGTTGAGCTTTAAGCCAACTTTTTCACTCTTTCACTTTCATCAAGAGGCACTTTAGTTCTTCTTCACTTTCTGCCATAAGGCTGGTGTTATCTACATATCTGAGGTTATTGATATTTCTCCCGGCAATCTTGATTCCAGCTTGTGCTTCTTCCAGCTCAGCATTTCTAATGATGTACTCTGCATAGATGTTAAACAAGCAGAGTGACAATATACAGCCTTGACGTACTCCTTTTCCTATTTGGAACCAGTCTGTTGTTCCATGTCCAGTTCTTACTGTTGCTTCCTTACCTGCATATAGGTTTCTCTAGGGATGAAACCCAGGTCTCCCACATTGCAGGCAGACGCTTTACCATCTGAGCCACTAGGGAAGCCCAGAGGCAGGTTAGGTGGTCTGGTATTCCCATCTTTTTTTCAGAATTTTCCACAGTTTGTTGTGATCCACAGTCGAAGGCTTTGGCATAGTCAATAAAGCAGAAATAGATGTTTCTCTGGAACTCTCTTGCTTTTTCCATGATCCAGCGGATGTTGGCAATTTGATCTCTGGCTTCTCTGCCTTTCCTAAAACCAGCTTGAACGTGTAGAAGTTCATGGTTCATGTATTGCTAAAGCCTGGCTTGGATAATTTTGAGCATTACTTTACTAGCGTGTGAGATGAGTGCAATTGTGCAGTACTTTGAGCTTTCTTTGGCATTGCCTTTCTTTGGGATTGGAATGAAAACTGACCCTTTCGAGTCCTGTGGCCACTGCTGAGTTCCAAATCTGCTGGCATATTGAACACAGCACTTTCACAGCATCATCTTCCAGAATTTGAAATAGCTCAACTGGAATTCCATCACCTCCACTAGCTTTGTTCGTAGTGATGCTTTCTAAGGCCCACTTGACTTCACCTTTCAGGATGTCTGGCTCTAGGTTAGTGATCACACCATCATGATTATCTTGGTCGTGAAGATCTATTTTGTACAGTTCTCCTTTGTATTCTTACCACCTCTTCTTAATATCTTCTGCTTCTGTTAAGTCCATACCGTTTCTGTTTTTTATCAAGCCCATCTTTGCATGAAATGTCCCCTTGGTATCTCTGATTTTCTTGAAGAGATCTGTGGTCTTTTCCGTTCTGTTGTTTTCCTAATTCCCTTAATGAGAATCAAAAAATGACCTGTGTCCAGTGTTAGAGTTTGCCCAAGAAACTGCCTAAGTTAAAGACCGCTTGCTTGGAAAAAGAACACTAAAACAGCCCAGTTGGAATTACTGTTTGCAGATAGCAGCCATAGCTAGTGATTCACTGAAGGTGAATATAGCATTTTAAACAAGCTTTAAACAAAGATGTATATACCAAATAACCAGATAGTTGTTTCTTTATAATGTAGGAAAGTTCTTGCTATTTTAAGAAGTCTGAGAGAAATTTTACTACCCTGTAGATACTGTAGAATCATTTTAATTGTGTTAAATTTAACAGACGCCCAGAATTTTCAGTGTTAAGAGAAATTTGGGAGGGAAGTGCTCTTGGTCATAGAAACCTTTCAGTTCAGTTTGATTACGGTATTTTCTGTATCAGTTGGCTTAATCAGAACTGGTGTTAGGATTCTGGTTTCTGTACCATGAGCCACTTTTTTTCTGGCTATTCAGGGGCCACATTTACCATTCTTTCCTCAGTTTTTTCACATATGCCTGCAGTAACTTATAAGGGCCACTTGGCGAGGGAAATGTTTAAGCTTCTTTTATTTAATTCTTATTTTGTGTGAATGCAGTGTGAAAGCTAGACGTAATCTCGTCATGGAGCTCTCAATCTAGTAAGAAAAATGAAAAAACAAAGCAAAATCATCACTTTCTAGAAAGCCCTTCAGAATAAGTGCCCTAGAGGTGGTGAGTTGTCAGAGGCCTGATTGTATACCAAAGTAGGTATGCTGCCTGTAATTTTCCTGATTTAACCAAAAACAAGCAGTTATACATCTGTAAATTCCATAAGTCAGTTGTTAAGAGAGCACCTTTCCAGGGCATATTTCAAACATTTAGGCAGATGCCAAACATTTTATGTTTCTTAACACAAAGTGAGAGCAATATATGTTAACTTGGCTGACAAACTAGTAAATTTTACTCAAGGAGGAAGTAGTGATAAGGCAGTTGATACCATAAAACTCCTTTCCTGGCAGTTTAACATGAGAAACACTTTCGTTACTTTTACTTTGTTATGGGACTCATGACACTGTGTTAAATGATTTATTCACAAACTATTTTACAATTAAAGTAAGAGTTCTCTAGTCCTGCCTAACTCTACATAAATAAATCACTCTATTTGAAAATGTTATGTGTACTTTGATTCATTGTCATCCATGTTAGATATACCAAAGATTTTCTGTGACCATGGATTTCAAATTAAATTATGAATTGCATCACACTTCTTCATATCCAAGGTAGCTAGTTTCCTGATACATTTCTTGTGACCATAAATTCACCTTATATTTCATTTACATTCCTTTCCTACTCTTGCTTTTTCTTCTTCACTTCTGTTCTTAATAACTGTTTCCCACTTTTCCCACATCATTTTATAAGATCTCTATACTGTAGTTGTTAATCTTGCTTCTATTAAATCTGTGGCTAAAACTGGAAAATTATTTTTGATAAAACTAGAAAATATGCGTTCACTTATACTATGAATTAAAACATTTTAACTCTCAATCTCATTTCAGTTGTTTTCCTCTATATACAAATTGTCTTTCTAAATTTTTTAAAGTTTTTAAACACAGGTGGTTATATGTTGTCAAGTCTCTTTTTCTTTGTGAGTTCTCCATTTTCTTTTAACTTTAAAAAATTTTCAGTTCAGTTCAATTGCTCAGTCGTGTCCAACTCTTTGTGACCCCATGGACCACAGCACACTCGGCCTCCCTGTCCATCATTAACTCTCAGAGTCCACCCAAACCCATGTCCATTGAGTCGGTGATACCATCCAACTATCTTATCCTCTGTCGTCCCCTTCTCCTCCTGCCCTCAATCTTTCCCAGCATCAAGGTCTTTTCCAATGAGTCAGCTCTTCGCATCAGGTGACCAAAGTATTGGAGTTTCAGCTTCAACATCAGTCCTTCCAGTGAACATCCAGGACTGATCTCTGGGTGGATCTCCTTGCAGTCCAAGGGCTTCTCAAGGGTCTTCTCTAACACCACAGTTCAAAATCATCATTTCTTTGGTGCTCAGCTTTCTTTATAGTCCAACTCTCATATCCATACATGACTACTTAAAAATTTATTCCTAGCAATTTTAGGTACCTATTTGGCTAGTTTTCTTCCTATTTCTGTCTTTGTTTAGCTCACAGAATAAGAAATTATTCTGTGTTGTATAGGGTATGAGATGAGAAGCTGCACTTTATACTTTCTTTTCCAAATAGCTTTTTGTCACACCGTTTATTTTTATGTGGTATCTCCACTACCATTGGGCATCCCTGGTGGCTCAGATGGTAAAGAATCTACCTGTGATGCAGGAGACTCAGGTTTGATCCCTGGCTCAGGAAGATCCCTTGGAGGAGGAAAGGGCAACCCAATCCAGTATTCTTGCCTGGAAAATCCCAAGGACAGAGAAGCCAGGAGTTACAGTCCATTGAGTCACAAAGAGTTGGACATGACTGGGCAACTAATACTTTCACTTTCCACTACCATAAATTAAGTTCTCATATAATCTAGGGGTCAGTTTGGGGCTATCTAGTTTTCCAGTAGCTTTGTCAATAAATATAAAAATCACATTTCTTTGGTGCTCAGCTTTCTTTATAGTCCAACTCTCATATCCATACATGACTACTTAAAAATTTATTCCTAGCAATTTTAGGTACCTATTTGGCTAGTTTTCTTCCTATTTCTGTCTTTGTTTAGCTCACAGAATAAGAAATTATTCTGTGTTGTATAGGGTATGAGATGAGAAGCTGCACTTTATACTTTCTTTTCCAAATAGCTTTTTGTCACACCGTTTATTTTTATGTGGTATCTCCACTACCATTGGGCATCCCTGGTGGCTCAGATGGTAAAGAATCTACCTGTGATGCAGGAGACTCAGGTTTGATCCCTGGCTCAGGAAGATCCCTTGGAGGAGGAAAGGGCAACCCAATCCAGTATTCTTGCCTGGAAAATCCCAAGGACAGAGAAGCCAGGAGTTACAGTCCATTGAGTCACAAAGAGTTGGACATGACTGGGCAACTAATACTTTCACTTTCCACTACCATAAATTAAGTTCTCATATAATCTAGGGGTCAGTTTGGGGCTATCTAGTTTTCCAGTAGCTTTGTCAATAAATATTGGGTGGATGAATGTTTTATCTGACTCTTCTTTGGCTAGTACCAATTTTTATATTTTATATATACCTTAAATTCTTAGGCCATTTCTCACCTTATTTGTTTGTTTGTTTTTTGGTTTTCCTTCTTACTGTTATTGTTTATTCAGTATTTGCTTAGCAGTTCTCACTGACTTTTTTCTTCTTAATGAATTTAAGAGTCTTGTTTATTATTTAGATCTTATTATGTGCTGTGCTATGCTTAGTCACTCAGTGGTATCTGACTCTTTGTGACTCCTAGGAGTGTAGCCTGCCAGGTTCCTTTATCCAGGGGGATTCTCCAAGCAAGAATACTAGATTGGGTTGCCATGCTCTCCTCCAGCAAATCTTCCCAACCCAGGGATCAAACTCAGGTCTCCTGCATTGCAGGCAGATCCTTTACTGTCTGAGCCACCAGGGAAGCCTATGAATACTAGAGTGGGTAGCCTATTTCTTCTCCCGGGGATCTTCCTGACCCAGGAATTGAACCAGGGTCTCATGCCTTGTAGGAGCAGTTTTTACCAGCCGCACTACCAAGGAATCCAGATCTTATTATAGCTAGATTCACATTTGGAATTCTTGGTCAGGCTCCATCAAAACAAACAAAACTTGATAAAACTTTGATGCTAACTGAATTCTCTAAAGGTTAATTTGGAAGGAATACATTTCTGTTCTTAAACCCCAAACTTCAGATGAATTTTAAATATTTGACAACTGGAAAAGTAGCCTCTGAGTGATACTAGGTTTCACTGAGCAGGATTTAAATTCTGATTATTAAAGTAAATTTCCAATACTATCTTCTTTTGGTACACTTGTAACCAGGACTGGAGAAGTAGGGAAATAGTTTTCTTTTATGTCAAATCTCACTAAACCCGAAAATACATGTTCAGGGTTAAGTATATTGTCAAAACAGGATTTTAACTAATACTTATATTGTGAGCAAAGTTCACAGGGTAAAACTTATTAGATAGATGTACTTGTGTGTCTGTTTTTGATTAGGGACTTCTGTTTATAAACAGAGATTAAACATTGTTTCTTTGATTTTCTTTGATGTTCAGAGGCAGAATTCAATTTTGCACCTTTTGGAAGATGAGGCAGCTGCAGGTAAAGAAGTTGACAGCTCTTGGGAGGTTTAATTAGAGCTAATTATAATTTGATTGACCTGCTTTTTCTCCAGAAAGTTTAACCAAGTCTTCCTTTGCAAAGTGAGGATTTTTCTTTTTCATACAAACTAAAGAAAATCTTGTTTATTGGGCTTACAGATATCAATCATTTTTCACACTTACAAAGGAGTGTCACCACATGAATCATGGAATCAAGGATTTGGGTAGGATTGGACAGGACTTTCAGATTATACAGTCCTTGAGAGCATGTATTCATTATATTATGATGGAAAATTATAAATTTTAGGGAAATATAAACTTGGTGTACATAATTTTTAAATCTATTTAATGAGAAACCAAGCAATAAAATTGTAGCTCTCTGTCCTTTTTCGACCTTAGTATTCATTCCACATGGTTTAGATTAATTTCATTTACTTGATAAATACTATATTTGTTTTAATTCATGTATAAAGAGAGTATGATGAAATGATTTGCTTTTCATTATGTGCTATTTTTCATAGCATGACTTAATGGTTGTTACTGTAATTATTTAAATGAGACACAATTCTACTAATATTGCTGTAAAATTGAAAACTTCATATGAAAGCTTTATATGTAATAAAATTCTTTAAGGCAATTATATATGAAAAACAAAATAGTCATTTTCACTATTTGTCAACTCAGTTACATGTCATGTTTATGTTGAATGGAGGACCTGTTAATATTAAATAGGGGTTTTACTCTCAGACAACTTGTGCTCTACATTCGTCGGTCAAGACCTTTTGACATTAGAAAGTTTGGGAGTAAAATATTATTTTCATGACAGTTTAACAGAGCAGTAGGAACTGCTAAGTAGCCTGTGGAGTAATTATAGACAGCTGACATTATTAAGGATAAAAGGACAGGGGTCTTCCCTGGTAGTTCAGAGGTAAAGAATCTGCCTGCCAATGCAGCAGATACGGGTTTGATCCCTGCTCCAGGAAGTTTTCACATGCCGTGGAGCAATGAAGCCTGTGCGCCCCAACTACTGAGCCCTCGTACCGCAGCTTCTGAAGCCTGCACGCCCTAGAGCCCGCGCTCCGCACCAAGAGGACCCACTGCACAAGGAGAACCCATGCGCCGCAACTGGGGAGTAGCCCGCTCTTGCTGCAACTAGAGAAGAGCCCGCTCCACAGCTAAGACCATTTTCAGCTTCAGTGGTCTGGAAAGATGAGAAAAGATAAAATCTACAGTAGATTTTGAAGAGCAGATGGCAGCTGGATGAAGGAAAAAAAGAGGAAAATATATATTCACCTAGTGGAAGGAATATTGTGCTCAAAAGTATTTTGGAGGTGAGAGAGTTTAGTCTGGAAAACTGATAAGTGAACACACTGGATATGTTAATCCATAAGAGAGTCAGTGTACTAAAACTGGGAAGACTGACTTGGAACAAATAGTGGAGAACCTTGAAGTGTAGAGATTGAGAATATATTTATCATGTACCATGATCTTAGCAGCATTTTATCTAGGTTTGTTTCCTAGGCAGTATTTCAGGAAAATTGATCCTTCAGAAGCATGCAGAGTACATTATAGTGAAAAACAGAGTATGCAGTATGCACCTATGTGTGAGATGTTAAAGACATGAATAACAGCTTGATGGTAACAATGGGTATTAAGGAATGGTGCAAACACATCACCAGTGAAGAATTCACAGTGCCTGATAACTGGTTAGGTATGGAGGCGGAAGAGAGGGATGGATGTACACCCAGAGAAGGCAAAGGAAAGGAAAGAACACACATCGGAGACTTACATAAAGTTCTGTGAATTCATTTTCTCCTCCAAGAATGTCATGGTTAAGGGATGAGTTGTAGATTCCTTTTATGAACCACTAGCAAATTATTTGAGATCATCCCTTGAGAGGAACATTAAGCATGTTTTAATAAAATCAGTACTGACGGAAACTAAATATAGCTTGCTTTTAAACATTTTTCCTTCAACATCCCCCTTCCTGTAGTAACCCTTAGTCTTTTTCACAGGCTGTAATGGAACCAAGACCCAGAAGGGTTTTCCAATGAGTGGATGTAGGAAGCTGATAAGAGAAGTATTCTTTTGGGCTTGGTAGCATAAGTCACAGTACACTAAAACATATATCTCTTGGAGGCCTCCTTTTTCTCCTGTCAGCAGTTGACACTGTGAAAGATTTACTGATTAGCTTAAAAATTACAGAACTTCTCAGTTTGGTGATGTGCATGTGCTGCCTAATTACAAATGAGCAACTGCAGTTAGTGCTTTTTCCTTCTACTTTGGGGAGCCGTTAAAACTCACAACTAGAGAAGGGAAGGTTTTACATAACTGTTGCTAACTTTAAAAAAGACATGTGCACGTTTTACTTCCAAAGAACTACTTGAGTGCCTCAGTCATTTCATCCAGTCAAACTCAGTTACATGTCATGTTTATGTTGAATGGAGGACCTGTTAATATTAAATAGGGGTTTTACTCTCAGACAACTTGTGCTCTACATTCGTCGGTCAAGACCTTTTGACATTAGAAAGTTTGGGAGTAAAATATTATTTTCATGACAGTTTAACAGAGCAGTAGGAACTGCTAAGTAGCCTGTGGAGTAATTATAGACAGCTGACATTATTAAGGATAAAAGGACAGGGGTCTTCCCTGGTAGTTCAGAGGTAAAGAATCTGCCTGCCAATGCAGCAGATACGGGTTTGATCCCTGCTCCAGGAAGTTTTCACATGCCGTGGAGCAATGAAGCCTGTGCGCCCCAACTACTGAGCCCTCGTACCGCAGCTTCTGAAGCCTGCACGCCCTAGAGCCCGCGCTCCGCACCAAGAGGACCCACTGCACAAGGAGAACCCATGCGCCGCAACTGGGGAGTAGCCCGCTCTTGCTGCAACTAGAGAAGAGCCCGCTCCACAGCTAAGACCATTTTCAGCTTCAGTGGTCTGGAAAGATGAGAAAAGATAAAATCTACAGTAGATTTTGAAGAGCAGATGGCAGCTGGATGAAGGAAAAAAAGAGGAAAATATATATTCACCTAGTGGAAGGAATATTGTGCTCAAAAGTATTTTGGAGGTGAGAGAGTTTAGTCTGGAAAACTGATAAGTGAACACACTGGATATGTTAATCCATAAGAGAGTCAGTGTACTAAAACTGGGAAGACTGACTTGGAACAAATAGTGGAGAACCTTGAAGTGTAGAGATTGAGAATATATTTATCATGTACCATGATCTTAGCAGCATTTTATCTAGGTTTGTTTCCTAGGCAGTATTTCAGGAAAATTGATCCTTCAGAAGCATGCAGAGTACATTATAGTGAAAAACAGAGTATGCAGTATGCACCTATGTGTGAGATGTTAAAGACATGAATAACAGCTTGATGGTACAATGGGTATTAAGGAATGGTGCAAACACATCACCAGTGAAGAATTCACAGTGCCTGATAACTGGTTAGGTATGGAGGCGGAAGAGAGGGATGGATGTACACCCAGAGAAGGCAAAGGAAAGGAAAGAACACACATCGGAGACTTACATAAAGTTCTGTGAATTCATTTTCTCCTCCAAGAATGTCATGGTTAAGGGATGAGTTGTAGATTCCTTTTATGAACCACTAGCAAATTATTTGAGATCATCCCTTGAGAGGAACATTAAGCATGTTTTAATAAAATCAGTACTGACGGAAACTAAATATAGCTTGCTTTTAAACATTTTTCCTTCAACATCCCCCTTCCTGTAGTAACCCTTAGTCTTTTTCACAGGCTGTAATGGAACCAAGACCCAGAAGGGTTTTCCAATGAGTGGATGTAGGAAGCTGATAAGAGAAGTATTCTTTTGGGCTTGGTAGCATAAGTCACAGTACACTAAAACATATATCTCTTGGAGGCCTCCTTTTTCTCCTGTCAGCAGTTGACACTGTGAAAGATTTACTGATTAGCTTAAAAATTACAGAACTTCTCAGTTTGGTGATGTGCATGTGCTGCCTAATTACAAATGAGCAACTGCAGTTAGTGCTTTTTCCTTCTACTTTGGGGAGCCGTTAAAACTCACAACTAGAGAAGGGAAGGTTTTACATAACTGTTGCTAACTTTAAAAAAGACATGTGCACGTTTTACTTCCAAAGAACTACTTGAGTGCCTCAGTCATTTCATCCAGTCTAGCTCTGTCATCGCATTGATTGTGTGTCTATTTGAAAACAATGAAGAGGAACAGTGTACCAAGAGCTGTAGTTCTTTAACCCTCATTGTGAGAGTTGTTTTGAGCTTATAAAGTGGATGCTGTTATTTACCCTTATATAAATGGAAAAACTGAGACTTGGAGAATTACAGAGCCAGAAAATGAAAAAAAAATCTTATCTAAGATTCTGAAGTATATCTAATGCCCATATTTGTTATTCAATATCATGTTAAGAAACAGTGGCAGATTTTATTTTCTTGGGCTCCAAAATCACTGTGGACAGTGACTCCAGCGACAGAATTAAAAGATGTTTATTCCTTGGAAAAAAAGCTATGGCAAACCTAGACTCCATATAAAAAGCAGAGACATCACTTTGCCAACAAAGGTCTCTAGCCAAAGCTATAGTTTTTCTGGTAGTCATGTACAGATGTGAGAGGTGGACCATAAAGTAGCCTGTCAACTCATGGTACTGGAGAAGACTCGAGAGTCCCTTGGACAGCAAGGAGATCAAAACAGTCAATCCTAAAGGAAATCAACATAATATTCATTGGAAGCATTGAAGCACTCCAGTATTTTATCCACCTGATACAAAGAGCTGACTCACTGGAAAAGACCCTGATACTGGAAATGACTGAGGGCAGAAGAAGAAGCGGGCGACAGAGGATAAGATGTTTGGATGGAATCGCGGACTCAACGGACATGAGTTTAGGTAAACTCCAGGAGTTGGTGATGGACAGGGAAGCCTGGCATGCTCAGTCCATGGGATCACAAAGAGTCGGACACTGCTTAGTGACTGAGCAACAACAGTGCCTTAAAGGGAGAGAAGTGCTGTATATGGAAAAGCATGATATTTTATCCTTTGAGCTTATGCTGCCCTTTGTCTGAGTTTATGCAGCCCTTTGTCTCAACACAATCACGTAGCAAAGTTCTTGTAGCCTACAAAGATTTTCATTAGTATGAAGTATATTTTCAAAGAATTTGGTCTGATCTTCCCTGAAGGTTCATTGTGAAATTCTAAGGTGGAAAATCCTGATTTAACAACCAGACAGTGTAAGTTGAAGTCATTTTCTCAATGTCACTAAAAAAATGTTAAGTCAGAGATAAACCTTCATCATTCAGGATTCCCTTTTAGTGCATTTCTTTGTACTGCTTAGTATTAAAATGCGTAATACTTTTGTCGATTTTTCTGATTTGCTATCACATCTTTGTTGTTCAGTTGCTAAGTTCTATCTGACTCTTGAGTCCATGATGCCATCAACCATCTCATCCTCTGTCACCCTCTTCTCCTGCCCTTCGTGTTTCCCAGCATCAGGATCTTTTCCAGTGAGTCGGCTCTTTGCATCAGGTGGCTAAAGTATTGAAGCTTCAGCTTCAGCATCAGTCCTTCCAATGAATATTCAGAATTGATTTCTTTTAGGATTGACAGATTTGATCTCCTTGCTGTCCAAGAGACTTTCAAGAGTCTTCTCCAGCACCACAGTTCAAGTGCATCAGTTCTTTGGCACTCAGCCTTCTTTATGGTCCAGCTCTCACATCTGTACATGACTACTGGAAAAACCATAGCTTTGACTATATGGTCATTTGTTGGCAAAGTGATGTCTCTGCTTTTTCATATGCTGTCTAGGTTTGTTATAGTTTTTCTTCCAAGGAATAAGCGTCTTTTAATTTTGTGGCTGTACTCACCATCCACAGTGATTTTGGAGCCAAAGAAAGTCAAACCTGTCAGTTTCCACTTTTTCCCCATCTATTTGCCATGAAGTGATGAGACCAGGTGCCAGGATCTTAAGTTTTTTGAAAGCTGAATTTTGAGCCAGCTTTTTCACTCTCCTTTTTCACATTCATCAAGAGACTCTTTAGTTCCTCTTTGCTCTCTGCCATTAGAGTGGTATCACTTGTATATCCAAGGTTGTTGATAATTCTCCCAGCAGTCTTGATTCCAGCTTGTGAGTATTTCAGCCTGGCATTTCTCATAATGTACTCTGCATATAACTTAAGTAAACAGGGTAACAATATACGGCCTTGATGTATTCCTTTCCCAATTTTGAGCCAGTCCATTATTCCATGTCTGATTCTAATTGTTGCTTCTTGCCCTGTATACAGGTTTCTCAGGAGACAAGTAAGGTGGTCAGATGTTCCCATTTCTTTAAGAATTTTCCACAGATTGTTATGATCCACACAGTCAAAGGCTTTAGTATAGTCAGTGAAGAAGAAGTAGATGCTTGTTTGGAATTCCCTTGCTATTTTATGATCCAACATTTTCTAACCTTTAAACTGAATTAATCTGTACCTAACACAGAGTAAATCAGTGAACTGGCTGCCACATTTTGCCTGATTGGATTTCAGGCTCATGGTGAGGTACTAGGAAAATTCTGGCTCAATTATTACTGACATAGGAGGCTTTACAGTTATTAGAAAACAGCCCAGGAGGAAAAGAAAAAATGGATTTATGTGATCCTGTATTGCTAAATGTGGCACACTGCTGCTATCTTTTCTTTACTGCTTCCTCTAAGAGTCGTCATTTCAATGCACTAATCTTTTCAACAGC
>SJYC01101705.1:0-15311 GCA_006408675.1 Madoqua kirkii
CTTGGAGAATTTTGAGCATTACTTTGCTAGCATGTGAGATGAGTGCAATTGTGGATAGTTTGAACATTTCTTTGGCATTCCCTTTCTTTGGAATTGTAATAAAAACTGACTTTTTCCAGTCTGGTGGCCACTGCTGAGTTTTCCATATTTGCTGACATATTAAATGCAGCGCTTTCATAGCATCATCTTTTAGGATTTGAAATAGTTTAACTGGAATTTCATCACTTCCACTAGCTTTATTCATAATGATGCTTTCTAAGGCCCACTTGACTTCACATTCCAAGATGTCTGGCTCTAGGTGAGTGATCACACCATTGTGATTATCTGGGTCATGAAGATCTTTTTTATACAATTCTTCTGGGTATTCTTGCCACCTCTTTTTAATATCTTCTGCTTCTGTTAGGTCCATACCATTTCTGTCCTTTATTGAGCCCAGCTTTGCATGAAATATTCCCTTGGTGTCTCTAATTTCTTGAAGAGATCTCTAGTCTTTCCCATTGTATTGTTTACCTCTGTGTCTTTGCATTGATCACTGAGGAAGGCTTTCTTATCTCTCCTTGCTATTCTTTGAAACTCTGCATTCAAATGGGTATATCTTTCCTTTTCTCCTTTGCTTTTGGCTTCTCTTCTTTTCACAACTATTTGTAAGGCCTCCTCAGACAACCATTTTGCTCTTTTGCATTTCTTTTTCTTAGGATGGTCTTGAGCCCTGCCTCCTGTACAATATCATGAACCTCCGTCCATAGTTCTTCAGGCACCTGTCTATCAGATATAATCCCTTGAATCTATTTCTCACTTCCACAGTATAATCATAAAGGATTTGATTTAGGTCATACTTGAAAGTTCTAGTAGTTTTCCCTATTTTCTTCAGTTTAAGCCTGAATTTGACTAAGGCCTTCATGATCTGAGGCACAGTCAGCTCCTGGTCTTGTTTTTTTTTTTTTTTTTTGACTGTATAGAGCCTCTCCATCTTTGGCTGCAAAGAATATAATCAATCTGATTTCAGTGTTGACCATCTGGTGATGTCCATGTGTAGAGTCTTCTCTTGTGTTGTTGCAAGAGAGTATTTGTTATGACCAGTGTGTTCTCTTCGCAAAAACTCTACTAGTCCTTACATGATCTGTTTATTAGATTGGCTGCGTCAGGTCCTAGTTGTCATGCAGAAGCCTTCGTTGCGGGGCATGCACTCTGTGGTTGTGGCACACAGGCTCAGTAGTTACAGCCTGGGGGCTTCAGTAATTGCAGCGTACAGGCTTTTCATTGTGGAGCACGGGCTTAGTTACTGCATAGTATATGGGATCTTAGTTCTCCAAGGGATCAAACCTGCACCTCCTCATTGCAAGGCTGATTTTAACCATTGGACCACCTGGGAAATCCCTGTCCTTATATTTTAATTGTGTCTATGGTAAACAACAGGTAATTGGATTTTTTCCCCATTTTACTAATTTTTGACCTTTAATAGGAAAGATCTTTCCATTTACATTCCTATTCACTAATGTACTTGGCTTAATTTCTGCCCTTTTATTTTCTGCGTTTTATTTGTCCCATGTTTTCTAGTTGCTTATCATTTCTTACCTCCCTCTTGCCCCTTTTGTTTGGATTGGGTCAGAGTTTTCCTGTGTTCCCCCACTCACATTTAATTGATTTTACTATGCTGCTTTCGCTTGCAGGTGGCTCAGATGATAAAGAATCCACCTGCAATGTGGGAGACCAGGGTTCGATCCCTGGGTTGGGAAGATCCCCTGGCGAAGGGAATGGCTACCCATTCCAATATTCTGGCCTGGAGAATTCCATGGACAGAGGAGCCTGGCAGGCTGCAGTTCATGAGGTCTCAAGAGTCGGACACAACTAAGCAACTTACACTTTCATGCTGGTTTAGAAGTTAGACACTTGCTTTCTAATTTTAATGATTACCTTATAATAGCAATTTTAGCATTCTATTTTAACTTAAATTATAAAACTAATCACTATCATTCTACTTCTAAATACTGTAAGAACTTTACTATGAATCCAATAGTCTCTTTCTATTTAATTAATATTTTGTAAGTATTTTAGTTATTTCTTGACTTTTAACATCATAATTTAGATATTATTACAATTTCTTTTGTGCTGTCAATCTTTGTTTAGACAGACTTCCATGTTTATTATTTTCTTTTTTCAACATTCTTGCATTTCAGAACTTGCTTGAATTGCTTTCTTTTTTCCTGAAGTATAGCATTGAGAAATTCATCTTTCAAAGATAGGATCTGTTGTAATGAAATTTATTTTTGTTTGTTTGGAAACATATTTATTAACTCCTGTTCTTGAAGTATAGCATTTAGGGTGTTAAACTGGTACTGAGTTTCCTTAATGTTTTTGTTCCAGTTGTGATATCAGATTTCAGTCTGTTATTTGTTTGCAGTGTGTTGTTTCTTTTTAGGTGGTTTTATCTTAAGTGGTCAGAAGTTTGACTATGGTCAGCCATGTATTGAGCTTTATTTATATGCTTGCGATTCAAGGAATGAGCTTCCTGATCTGAGAAACAGTGTCTTTCACTGTTTCTGCAAAACCTTAAGCTGTTATCCTGACCTATTTCTCTTTCATTACTTCTTGTCTCTCCTATCTAATTTATATTGGATATATGCTAGATCTTCTGGTGATTTTCTCCTTACCTGGGCTCTTTTCATATTTACCATTTTTATTTTTCTGCTCTATTGTAAGAGGTTTATTACCTCTGTCTTCCAGTTCACCTGTTCTCTTTCAACTTGTCTTAGTGTGTTGGATAGTAAACACACTATAAACTGGTACTGAGTTTCCTTAATGTTTTTGTTCCAGTTGTGATATCAGATTTCAGTCTGTTATTTGTTTGCAGTGTGTTGTTTCTTTTTAGGTGGTTTTATCTTAAGTGGTCAGAAGTTTGACTATGGTCAGCCATGTATTGAGCTTTATTTATATGCTTGCGATTCAAGGAATGAGCTTCCTGATCTGAGAAACAGTGTCTTTCACTGTTTCTGCAAAACCTTAAGCTGTTATCCTGACCTATTTCTCTTTCATTACTTCTTGTCTCTCCTATCTAATTTATATTGGATATATGCTAGATCTTCTGGTGATTTTCTCCTTACCTGGGCTCTTTTCATATTTACCATTTTTATTTTTCTGCTCTATTGTAAGAGGTTGATTACCTCTGTCTTCCAGTTCACCTGTTCTCTTTCAACTTGTCTTAGTGTGTTGGATAGTAAACACACTAGCTGAGTTTCTAATTATTACTGCCTTTTTTTAAGTTGGATACTTGCTTTACAGTGCAGTGGTGGTCTCTGCCGTACATTAGCACAGACCATTCGCAGCTGTACCTGTGGTCCTTCCCTCCTAAGCCTCCTTCCCCCACTGCTCCAGCCCCGCAGCTCGTGGCCGAGCACCAGGCTGGCTCCCCCCCCGTGCTGTACAGCAGCGTCCTGCTGCTCACCCGCGTCACCCCCGACAGTGCACGCGAGTCGGTGCCGCGCGCTCTGCTCGCCCTGCCCGCGCCTTCCCCTGCTGTGTCCACCAGGCCGTTCCCTACGTCTGCCTCCATTTCTCCTCTCTAAGCATCTTCTTCAGTACCATTCTTCTAGATTCCACACACGTACGTTAATATATGATATTTGTTTTTCTTTTTGTGACTTCAAACTGTATAACAGGCTCTAGGTTCATCAGTATCACTACAGCTGACTCATTCACTCCTTTTTATGGCCAAGTAATATTCCATTGTATATGTCTGTATATATATGTACATATATTTATATATATACATACATACTTCTTTACCCGTTTTTCTGTTGATGGATATCTAGGCTGCTTCCATGTCCTGGCTGTTGTCAGTAGTGCTGCAGTTAACTTTGGGGTGTATGTGTCTTTTTGAATTATAGTTTTCTCAGGATTTATGCTCAGTAGTGAGATTGGTGGGTCATATGGTAATTTTATTACTAGTTTGTTAAATCTCCATAGTGGCCGTATCAATTTAAATTCCCACCAACAGTGCAATAGGGTTCCCTTTTCTCCACATCACTTCCAGTATTTATTGTTTGTAATTTTTTTGTTGATGGCTATTCTGATTAAAAGATGAAGTAGTGAGATTGGTGGGTCATATGGTAATTTTATTACTAGTTTGTTAAATCTCCATAGTGGCCGTATCAATTTAAATTCCCACCAACAGTGCAATAGGGTTCCCTTTTCTCCACATCACTTCCAGTATTTATTGTTTGTAATTTTTTTGTTGATGGCTATTCTGATTAAAAGATGCTGCTTGCTCCTTGGAAGAAAAGCTATGACCAACCTAGACAGCATATTAAAAAGCAGAGACATTTGCCAACAAAGGTCTGTCCAGTCAAAGCTATGGTTTTTCCAGTGGCCGTGTATGGATGTGAGTGTTGAACTATACAGAAAGCTGAGAGCCAAAGAATTGATGCTTTGGAACTGTGGTGTTGGAGAAGACTCTTGAGAATCCCTTGGACAGCAAGGAGATCCAACCAGTCCATCCTAAAGGAGATCAGTCCTGAATATTCACTGGAAGGAGTGATGCTGAAGCTGCAGTTCTAATACTTTGACCACCTGATGCGAAGAGCTGACTCATTTGAAAAGACCCTGATGCTGGGAAAGGTTGAGGGCAGGAGAAGGGGATGACAGAGAATGAGATGGTTGGATGGCATCACCAACTCGATGAACATGAGTTTGAGTAAGCACTGGGAGTTGGTGATGGACAGGGAGGCCTGGCATGCTGTGTTCCAGGGGATCACAAAGAGTCAGACACGACTGAGCAACTGAACTGATGATGATTCTGACTGGTGTGAAGTAATATTATATTTTTTGCATTTCTCTAATAATGTGCAGTGTCGAGCATCTTTTCATGTGTTTACTGGTCATCTGTATGTCTTCTTTGGAGAAATGTCTGCTTAGGCCTCTTGTCAGTTTTTTGATTGAGTTGTTTATTTTTCTGATATTGAGCTGTATGAGCTGCTTATATATTTTAGAGATTAATCCTTTGTCAGTAGCTTTGTTTGCAATTATTTTCTCCCATTCTGAGGCTTGTCTTTTAATCTTATTTACTATTTCCTTTGCTATGTAGAAGCTTTTAAGTTTAGTTACGTCCCATTTGTTTATTTTTGTTTTTATTTCCATTACTGTAGGAAGTGAGTCAAAGAGGATCTTGCTGATTTATGCCAAAGAGTGAAAAATATGGAATGCTTCACAGATTTGTGTATCATTCTTGTGCAGGGGCCATGCTAATCTCTGTATTGTTCCAATTTTAGTATATGTGCTGCCTAGGTAAGCATTGCATTTTTATTTCTAAGTTTGATTTTTTTTACTTCATCTGGATCTATTTTGATAGTATCTTGTCTCTTTATTATGCTTTAAATTCTTTCTTAATTTTTAAAACATATTGAACATCAGTTCAGTCCAGTCGCTCAGTCGTGTCCAATTCTTTGTGATCCCATGTACTGCAGCACTCCAGGCCTCCCTGTCCATCACCAACTCCCGGAGTTTACCCAGACTCATGTCTGTTGAGTCAGTGATGCCATCCAGCCATCTTATCCTCTGTGTCCCCTTTTCCTCCTGCTTTCAATCTTTCCGAACATCTGAGTCTTTTCAAATGAGTCAGCTCTTCGCATCAGGCGGCCAAAATATTGGAGTTTCAACTTCAACATCAGTCCTTCCAATAAACATCCAGGATTGATTTCTTTTAGGATGGACTGCTTGGATCTCCTTGCTGTCCAAGGGACTCTCAAGCGTCTTCTCCAACACCACAGTTCAAAAGCGTCAATTCTTCGGTGCTCAGCTTTCTTTATAGTCCAACTCTAACTATATTCTGTATTCAGTCACTCTAGTATCTGCCTTCTCTGTAGGTCTGATCATATAATTTGTCTCCTTCAGCTGACTTTGTATCCATTGTAGCTTATTTACTGCGGCCATGATCTTTTGATACATTAAATGTAGGAATCCTTTGATATCTGAATTTAGAAATTAACCCACTAAAGAAAGTTTGTGCTTGCTTTTACCAGTCAGGGACTAATTTAAACTATGTTTTCAACTTACAAACCTACAGATCACATAAGTGACATAAATCCTGATCTCTAACCTGCGTGAGTGATACACTGAGGTCTACCATTCACCAGAGCCAAAATCAAGAGGTTTGTTTCTTCCCTAATTTACCCATTAAAGTTCTCCTGTTTGTGCCTGATGAAACCCCAGACTAGAGGCCGCCGACAATCAGCAAACACCCTGAAGTAAAGCTGTGCCCCACTGCACTCTCACTTCAGTGGGTTCAGGCAGCAATGCTGGTGCGCGTCTTCCTGAAACTCCTTCACTGTTCACAGCATTCTTTTACTTCTCCGCCCGCTCAGCTTCGAATTCGGTTATGCTATATTAAATATGTATGTGCATCTTCAGCCTGTTGGATTGTGCCACACTAACAGGGGTTTCTGTCAGCATCTGGTAGGCCATGTTGTCCCCAAAAAGCCACTGTAAGCTAACTACAATGATTTTACTGTAGCAATCAGTAGGCTTATATGTGTGTGTTCAGTCATATCCAACTCTTTGCAGCCCCATGCACTGTGGCCTGCCGGGGGCCCTCTGTCCATGAATTTTCCAGGCAAGAATACTGGAGTGGGTTGCCATTCCCTACTCCAGGGGATCTTCCAACCCAGGGATCAAACCCGCTTCTCTTGCACCTCTTGTATTGGCAGGCAGATTCCTTACCCCTAGCCCCACATGGAAAGCCCCTTTAAGGTTAGCATAGCTCTGTTCCTAAGGTTGTAGTCTTACTGTGGTCTCAGTTGAGGACCCAGGGTGTTCAGTTAAGCTTCTCTTCTCTAATTGGTCAAACACCAATAACTTACAGCCAAGTGTAAACTTCAGACCCTCTGTTTAGCTTATATTCCACCAGAGTGGGCCAGCCTTTGACGCCTGGCTGTGCATATGCATAGCTTAGAATCCTGCCGAAGACCAAGAGATACTGAGGTATAGTTTCGCAGCTTTTATTTTGTGTAGCTTCCTCTTCTCATGTACTATGCCCCATAGGTTTAGCCATCTCTAAATTTCAATTTTTGTTTCCTCAGGTCAGTAAAACCCAATCTTCTTTTTAGACCCTCTTTCCCTATGCCATGTTTTGTAGACTTTAGACAAAAGGCCAGTCATGGAGCTTAACTTTTGTGTTTTTAATCTCTCCAGAATCCTCATCTTTCACTGCCTGTTGCCCAAAATCTGAAAGTAATTGATTCATATGCTTTTCCTGCTTTATTATTAATATTTTCTTATTGTAAAAAGACTGATAAAGTAGTAGTTACTCCCTCCAGTGTGGAAGGAGTTATACTTTTCTAGTGTGCCATTTATCAATGTAGTTCCCTTCGACTTCAAATTTGCTTCATTATTTGCTCTGAGGAAACTGAATTGGAACCCTGACAGCTGGTACAATGTTAAGCTTTGTCAGTAAAGTTATATGTAGCTTATATTATAAAATTTGCAGCATCCCTGTGCAGTTTAACTTTTTAAAATATTGCAATTAGTTAAGTCCCTCTCCAAATCAAAAGATATATACAATAAGAGAAAATCATTTTTGATATTTCTGTCCAGGAAAGTGTTCAGGAGTTAAGAAAGAGAATCACAGTACTGGACTGCCAGTTGCGAAAATCAGAAATGGCTCGGAAAACTTTCGAGGCATCCACTGAAAAGCTTCTCCATTTTGTAGAGGTAAATTTTCCTGTTACATCACTTTATGTCCATTTTTAAGAAATGTGTAGACAACTGACATATAGATAAATGTCATGGTGTTTGTTGGCTAGTGAAACCTTCCCTCAAAATAGCAATGCTGACTTCAGTTCACTTCAGTCACTCAGTTGTGTCTGACTCTTTGCGACCCCAAGGACAGCTGCACACCAGGCCTCCCTGTCCATAACCAACTTCTGGAGCTTACTCAAACTCATGTCCATCGAGTCGGTGATGTCAACCATCTCGTTCTCTGCCATCCCCTTCTCCTGCCTTCAGTCTTTCTCAGCCTCAGGGTCTTTTCCAGTGAGTCAGTTCTTCGCATCAGGTGGCCAGAGTATTGGAGTTTCAGCTTTAGCATCAGTCCTTCTAATGAATATTCAGGACTGATTTCCTTTTAGAATTGACTGATTTGATCTCCTTGAAGTCCAAGGGACTCTCAAGATTTTAAATTGCTTAGATAATGAAAAGACTAACATACAGATTAAGAGAAATGATTGAGATAGAGTTATATGATCCTTAATATATGCTATGTTTTAAAGAAAACTTTCTTAAAACTTTTGATACTAAGTAAACATTAGTTGATAAATACCCTTACAGAAATATGTCTATGTATTCAACTCTGAGAATTGTACGCTAATGTAACTGATTTTTCTACATATAACAAAAATATCTTTCTAATAATATGGGTGGAGGGGTTATAAATATTAAACATGAAAAAACATTTTTAAAAGCTATCAGTTACATACTGCCTTTACTGTTTCGTTTGTCTCTAGGCTATTCAAGATGTATTTTCTGATAATTCCGCACCTTTGTCAAATTTAAGGTAAGAAAATTCAAGTGCTTTCATCTGATACTTGTGGCTAAAATGCTAAAATCTCTTATAGCCTTGAGATAGTCAAAGCAATTTTTCCCTTCAATAAAGGATGCTGTAGCAATACACTTCTACTCCTAGCAACACGTGCTTGAAGAAACGCAGGAAAACTCCACCCTTTACTGTGAAAGTAGCAGTTCAGTAAATAAAGATGATTCATTGTATTTGAGGTTTCCACGTAGCATTTTTGAATTTAGACAATCGCCTATGGTGGGATACCTTTTAACTGATTTTACTGTAATATTTCTTCAAGTGAAATCTGATGTTTTTGTTGTTACCTGTTATCATCAGATTTCACTGCTTATGGCGCTTCCCTGGTGGCTGAGCTTTAAAGAATCCGCCTGCCAATGCGGAAGACTCGAGTTCAATCCCTGGGTCAGAAAGATCCCCTGGAGAAGGAAATAGCAACCCACTCCAGTATTCTTGCCTGAGGATCCTGTGGACAGAGGAGCCTGACAGGCTACAGTCCATGGGGTCACAAAAGAGTTGGACACAACTTAGTGACTAAACAACAATAGCAACATGCTGCTTATGATGTAAGATAATTATGTGAATTACATGATGATTACTTTCAGTAAAGATGTTAAAATATTCAGCAATTAATTCTCCTTTTATGGTTTGGACATGACCCCGACTTCTACCACCCAAGATTTCATTGTGGCCTTGAATAATAATTCACAAGTTTTGATATTAAAAATGACCTTTAAAAGCCAGAGTCTGCTCTTGCAGATTCATGGAACAAAGGTAACTTTAAAAAGCAACATTAATATATATATAACTGAATCACTTTGCTTTACACTTGGAAGTTATTCAGTATTGTAAATCAACTTTATATCAATTAAAAAAAAAAACCGTAAGCAGCTTTTTACCACAGCTTGAAAAGTTAAACAGGAGTAAAATTTAGCTCAGTCTTTTTAATACACTGTATCTTCTGTAGTGGATATTGGCCTTGGTATTCTACACAGAAATGCTCTGTAGTTGAATTTGAGAATTAATGCTTTAGTTTTTCCTTGTGAATTAATGCTGTCTTGCCTAGGAAGATGGATTATAAGTAATGATGCCTTTGTCATCAGTTTAAAATTGTCTCTTTTCAAGTAAAAGTTTTAACATAATGGTAAAAGTAAAACCTTGCATTTTAATTGTATCAGAATGCGTGCATTTCAGGTGAAATTTGCATTTTTTAAAAGTGGTATAAATGCTCTAAGCTGTTTTAGATTTAGGGACAGCAAACGGAAGAGATAATTTAAGAGATAATATCAGTAGCAAATTTAGTAGTAGAATTTATATTTAATATTACTAGTTCAGTTTAGTTCAGTCGCTCAGTCGTGTCCGACTCTTTGCGACCCCATGAATCACAGCACGCCAGGCCTCCCTGTCCATCACCAACTCCCGGAGTTCACCCAGACTCATGTGCATTGACTCAGTGATGCCATCCAACCATCTCATCCTCTGTAGTCCCCTTCTCCTCCTGCCCCCAATCCCTCCCAGCATCAGGGTCTTTTCCAAATAAGTCAGCTCTTCGCATCAGGTGGCCAAAGTATTGGAGCTTCAGCTTCAGCATCAGTCCTTCCAATGAATATTCAGGACTGAACAGACTCATGTGCATTGACTCAGTGATGCCATCCAACCATCTCATCCTCTGTAGTCCCCTTCTCCTCCTGCCCCCAATCCCTCCCAGCATCAGTGTCTTTTCCAAATAAGTCAAAGTAGTAGTAAATGTCTGTTTAATGGATTTATGTTTAAGTGTTTAATTTAAATGTCTACAAGACTAAATAAAAGGCTACACTGTATAAGCCAAACAGTGATTTAGGAGGAGCTGTCCTTCTATTCGTTCTCCTTATACATAAGATCAACCTAATATTTTAAATATCCCTATTTATTATGTATTAAAGAATTGAAAACAGATACTATTTTGTGAGCATCATTTCAGTTTATGACTATAAGAATACAGCCAAGAGGGATGGACAGGGAGGGAGGAGGGAGGGTGGTTTAGGATGGGGAACACGTGTATACCTGTAGTGGATTCGTGTTGATGTATGGCAAAACTAATACAATATTGTAAAGTAATTAACCTTCAATTAAAATAAATAAATTTGTATTAAAAAAATAAAAAAGAATACAGCGTTCTCAGAAATCAGAAATTTTGTGCAGTTGTATAACTAATAAGAATTCAGATTTAACAAAGATAGATATTCTTCATTATGTAATAAGTTCAGCTTTATTTTCTTGCCCTCATAGTGAAAGAAGAGCTCTCTTAGCTTCCCAGACATCCCTCACACCATTGGGAAAAAATGGACACAACATCCCAGCAACACTGGCCCTTGAGTCTAAGGAACTTGTTAAATCTGTCCGTGCCGTACTTGATATGGATTGTAAGTTTTCTATACATCTCACTCTTTTAAAAATCACTTATTTAGCAAAACAAAAGAAGAAAATTTCACATTTGGTCAGTTACTCTTGTGAAATGTATTGGTTTGCCTATGGTGAAATTGATAGCTCTTTGATCAAAACCTTAAAAGGTTTAATGCAACCAGTTGTAGAAGGAGAATATTGGTTTTAAGTGTTCAAAATGACTTCTGGCAGAAGATAGCTGATAAACACTGTTTGTTTGTTTGTTTGTTTACCTCTACTTCCATTTAAAGTCTCTTTGGAATGGTATAATAAATTACAAAAATAAATCTACAACAGCACTGGAGACCTGGAAGGGTGGAATCAACCTTGAGGGATTTTTTTAAATAGTATAGAACAGATGGAATAAGATTGAAGGTAAGGCCCAACTGAGCAAAAGACCCTAGAACACAGTGAAGATGAATGACAGAGCTGCCGAAACATTAAATAGAACTATGAAAAACCCCCGGCTCACAACCAGAGAAAACTGGGAGCACACCCTGGGGCAGCCAGCAGGGTGGTTAGTTACAGGGCTGCAGAGAGCTGAAGCAGTTCCCTGCTCTTCGGAGCTGAGGGCCCCCCTCTCAGGGAGCTGCCTGTTCTGTGCGCGGATGCCTCCACTGCTCTCATGGCCTCCCCGCTGACCGGGAGGTCCCTGGGGAAAGCTTCGGTACTGGACGTTGCCATCCTTCCCTCTTCCTCTCTCCAGGCACTTTTTTCCCCAACATATATTTGAACTTCCTTTTTACTGTTTGTTTTCTGTCTCTTTCCTTGGTTTCAGTCTGTCTGCCAATTGTCTTTGTATTGGCCTTTCACATTCCACTATTCCTCTAGTTTGTACTCGTAATCTCTGTGCTAGGGACCAGATACACACACACACACGTAGCAAAAGTCTATGTTAATATGCTAAAGAATTACAAAAATTTACAAAAGAAAAAGTCTGTTTTAATCAAGTATTAAAATAGTAAGTAAATCAAATATTAACATAGTAAGTTATCTACTATCCAGGACTTACTCAAAGTCCTGACTAGTAGATGACTTGATTTAGTAATTAGGTAATATTCAAGACTCTTCCTTTAAAGTCAACATTTGACTTTAAAACAGTGCTATAGAGGATCAGAATCCATGCTTCTAAGAGTATCTGCTAAATTTTTACAGTGAGCATTTTTTTATAATTTTGATTAGCCTACTACACATTTTTAAATTAAATGTATTTTAGAAACCCTGTAAGAACTCTTTATGTGAAGAAATTCTGTGTTTTTAGGGGGGATGAAAATAACCACTGCTAATGTATTATGTGTATGATCAGAATTTTATGTCAGACATTAAGTGAGGGTGGCAACAGCAGAGAAACACCTGCACAGACAGAGCCCTGTGGACACTGCAGCCATTTGTTTTAATACCTTGCTACTGTAAAGCTTTATATTTGTCAAACATGATTATTCAGAGAAATTTTTTAAAGTTCAGCACTTCTTTGGATGAAAAGTAAAGAATTACGTCTACACTTTTTATCTCTTTATAGCATTATACCTACCCTGCTGTTTAAAACCAGTAAATAGTTTCTATATTGTCTTCTTATTTAGAAATACAATTGCTAATGTTTGCATATTTCCCAGCACTTTTGTAATTACATATAACTTATCTTTTAAGTGTGATAATTCAGATAAACTCAGCTCATTTTTCTTTCTCTTTAAGCAGTAGCTTTTTCTATCTGTAATGCAAAGGAAAAAATCACTATCAGGAGGTAGATAATTCAGCTCCTCCACTTCATTTCCTTTTACCTGGCTATCTGATTATTTCAAGTTAGAGTTTGAAGTTTTCATTTGAGTAATTATCTCCACT
Source organism: Madoqua kirkii (assembly GCA_006408675.1). Classification (NCBI taxonomy): domain Eukaryota; kingdom Metazoa; phylum Chordata; class Mammalia; order Artiodactyla; family Bovidae; genus Madoqua; species Madoqua kirkii. The sequence continues at coordinate 12,821 of SJYC01101705.1, forward strand.
TTCTTGTTAAATACACTCCAGGAAGTTATACTATGGAATTTCTTTAGAAATTAAATTAAGATTTCTTAGGTCTTATAACTTTAAAAGCAGTCTCTAAGGGAGGTCTAAAGGACAGTTCCAAACCATTTTTGGATATTGTACTCCATTGAAATTTGATGAAAGTCCTCTTCCCAGAAATGTGCAATTGAACCATTTTTTCATCCATTATCAGAGTGTTTATGAATCCCAGCTTAAGAACCCCTGTTGTAGAATTACAGGGAACACAAATGCTTTTGAGAGCACTGCAAATATGGCCATCCATCTCTTCAAAAAATACCTCTAGCAGTGGAGAAGTCTGAATCATAGAGGCAGCCAGGAGTTCAGTAGCACTTGGAACCCATGTAAACTGTGTACCTCAGAATCTCGGTGTATCCTCCAGGTGCCTCAGAGAGCCTCTCAGTCGGTCATCTGACCTCAGTAGGCAAGTTACCTAAGCTCTCGCCTGCTTTCTCATGTGAAAGGCAGAAATCATAATGTCTCAGGGGGCAGGATCGAAGGATTACACAAGATACATGTCAAGGACCTGATAGTATAAGATGTTCCATAAATTGGTGTTACTGCCACTGGTACCACATTATTATTTAAAGTAATTAATTTAAATAATTAATACTTTTTCTCTATGGTAATTATTAAGTAATTTTCTAAAGCTTCGTTCAACTTGGATACATTTGAAAATGTGATAAATGAGAGCTTTCCTTAATATATGACATTTAAAGTTATTATTGATTTTCAGTTAGAATGTAATCATCACAGGAAACTGCGGTTACATGTCTGAACTGGCATCTTATCTTTCAGTTGTTTATTGCTAACTATAAGGAAACTTAGGTCAGCTCTGTTCTGTTCACCTTCAGTGAAACAGCATGTAGACATAATAAACATTCTCAGTCAGTACTGGAACCCCTGGAGGTCTTTACATTGATCTCCATCAATATTTACATGATCAGTGTTGTGATGCTTTAGTGTAATCTTTATTTGAAATAAGTACATCTTTTAAAGTGTAATCTTTGTTTGATTGACATTTAGGTTAGCAAAAAATATATGACATTTAAAGTTATTATTGATTTTCAGTTAGAATGTAATCATCACAGGAAACTGCGGTTACATGTCTGAACTGGCATCTTATCTTTCAGTTGTTTATTGCTAACTATAAGGAAACTTAGGTCAGCTCTGTTCTGTTCACCTTCAGTGAAACAGCATGTAGACATAATAAACATTCTCAGTCAGTACTGGAACCCCTGGAGGTCTTTACATTGATCTCCATCAATATTTACATGATCAGTGTTGTGATGCTTTAGTGTAATCTTTATTTGAAATAACTACATCTTTTAAAGTGTAATCTTTGTTTGATTGACATTTAGGTTAGCAAAATTTTATAACAAAAGCAGGAAGAGGCAGTTCTAGTTAAGAAAAATGCATATTAAAGCAGTGTCTGGCTGGGTATCCAACAGGAGGTCTTTTATAAAAAGAGAAGTTGTTGAGGTCCTGGTAAAGCGACAGCATAAGCACAGGCGTCTACCTTCCTTCCCATGGAAATGGTAAACGGAATGTGAAAATAGGGGAATCTTCAAAAGCACTAGCAGGTACAGGCAAATCCCCAAAGCTTGTCAGTATAGGACAACTAGAACTACATAGAAGAGAAGAACGAAGGTCTGTCTTGTTACCCTTTCTGCTGAATGACAGTTGCAATTTTGGGAGTAAGTGGCGGGAACCCTGGCCGCAGGACACTCCTTCATGCATTCTAATCTGAAGGGGTAATGAATACAGAGACTGGCCAGAGGTAGACAGACTGTTTTTACTCTAATATTTTGATGGGTCAGTGTCATTTGGTAAAATCCTCAGGGTCTGTGTGGATTCCAGGTCAAGCAGAAGGTCAGTGGGGCTTGGTCCGTTAGGAACCCTAGGTACACGTTAGACCTGACACACTCTGGGTCACACAAGAGATGTATGTAAAGAAATGAATGTAAAGGGAACCTGACACCACAGGCCACAGTGCTCTGACAGCCGAGTCTGGTCCTGGCTCGTGACTCACGCCTGCAGACTGCGGCACTACCCTCGCAGCCGCAGCGCAAGCGCGCATGGGCCAGCCTCCCACCCGAGCTTAGAACGCAACTTCAGCAACCAGTGGAGTGTCGGAGCAGCCAAGGGTCCACACCTACTTGAAAAGGGCAGAAACCAATTCTGAGAAAAGAGCTCAGTACATTCAAGACTTTTATAAAGAGACACTCGTTCATTCAATTCATTCGAGTTCTGATAAACAAATATGTATATATGTCAGTTCAGTTTAGTCACTCAGTCGTGCCGTGTCTGACTCTTTGCAACCCCATGGACTGCAGCATGCCAGACCTCACTGTCCATCACCAACTCCTAGAGCTCACTCAAACTCATGTCCATCAAGTCGGTGATGCCATCCAACCATCTCATCCTCTGTCATCCCCTTCTCCTCCTGTCTGCA
>SJYC01101707.1:0-50230 GCA_006408675.1 Madoqua kirkii
AAATGAAATAATATTTTTCACAAATTTGTGACCTTCTGAATCATCCAACCAAGTTTACTAATTAGATTAAAGTGATTAGATTTTGGGACTGTACAATACTATTGGTGCTTCTCATTTCTTTTACAGTAACCCCCAAATGCTAAAGAAACTTAAACTCAATGTAGATACAGCACTTGAAGTGAGATGCCTACTTCTTGGACAAGATCTTAGGTAAATTCCTGAACTTCACTTTTGCTCCATTTACAAAATGGAAAGATGAGCATCGTAGCTCATTATATTACAGGATAAAGTGAAATAACATTGTGAAATTAGCTTTTACTTAGAAATTAGTTGTTTGCACCCTAAATGATGTCTTTGTAGATTCATTAGATTCATTTTTCCTAGTATAAGGCAGAATAGTATACTGAAGAGATCATATCTTGAATTCAAATTTCAGCTTTAAGACCTAATATTTGTGCAGAGAAGTCCCAAAAGGGGTTCTGTATGATCTCTGAGTCTCAATTTCTTGACCTATGAAAATGGAGATGTCATCAGCTCATGACATTGTTGGGAGGATTGCAGAAAATGTAACTGAAGTAACTAGCTGATGAAAGTTAATGTTTATAAAGTGGCTCATATCTGGTAGGTACTCAATATACATCATCATTATTATCATTGTCATTATAATCTTCATCATTCATTGTCATTATGTAAAAGAAGTTTTTCCTTGCAGCCTACTCTGATATGATCAACTGTTCTCTTCTTCCCTCTATTTTTAGGCGAGGGGAAGCTGGAAACCTTGGAAGGTGGTGAAAGATTTCTATTGATATAGACTTATGTAATGTATCATTATTAAGTCACTGAGAACATGTAAAAACAATGTGCCAAAACCTCTGAAAACAATTCAAAAGTAACATTCCACTCGTTAATACAACAGTAAAATTTGAATAGGAAACCAAACTTCAACTCAGTTTTTTCATGGATATAAAGCTTGAAATAATAAAGAAATTTATGTCTAACTAGTAGCCTGGTAGGCTGCAGTCCATGGGGTCACAAAGAGTTGGACACGACTGAGTGACTTCACTTTTCAGTTTTCATGCATTGGAGAAGGAAATGGCAACCCACTCCAGTGTTCTTGCCTGGAGAATCCCAGGGACGGGGGAGCCTGGTGGGCTGCCGTCTATGAGGTCGCACAAAGTCAGACACGACTGAAGCGACTTAGCAGCCGCGGCAGCAACGGTAGCTTCAGGGGCACTCAGACTTTACACTGCATTGTATGTGGAAAGGGAGGTCTTGCTAACCTTGTATAGAAAATAGAAATACTGAAATTGCCCACAGATTGGTATAACTGGTTCTCTGCCAGACTTTGACAGACATTTCACCACTGTGAGGGAGAAGTAAGCCATATAGATAAGAAGTAAGCCATATATCTGGTGCAAGAGTGTTCCAGACAGCAATTGCAAAGGCCTGAGGTAGGAGGGGGTCTTGTATGTTTAAACAAGACAAAGAGGACACCTGGACAAGGGGTATCCAGCTCATCGCATCGTCGTCAGTCCTCAGCTGATTGCTGCTCAGAAAGCTCTTTCCTAACTACCCATTTAATTTGAGCCTTCTGTCTCCCTCCAAGCTCTGTTACACTCCCCCATTTTATTCTGTCCTTAGGACAGCAGACTGTTTTTTTATTTTCTTGTTAACTTTCTGTCTCCTCCTTTAAAGTATGAGATCCCCTGAGAACAGGGATCTTGGATATCTTGTTCACTACAATTTAGGCAATGCCTAAAACAGTACCTGGCACATGGTAGGTGATCATGAAATAGTCGTATTTCATTATGATAGTATCTGTTTAATGAATATATTTACTATATATGTTTCAGTATCATTTACTTCGGTATGAGCTTAAACTAATGAGGCCCCATTTCTGTTCAGCAGAGGGCTGTTACTAGCAGCCTGCAGTGTCAGTGGGTACCCGCGGAAACCAGCACACTCACACAGTTTTGGAGAGCAGATGTCTGTGTCTCTAGGAACCTAAAATGTATAAATTCCTGGACCCTTTAGTTTCATTTCTAGGATCTCTTATGGAAATTAATTCCCATTCATATGCATGAATCTAGCAAACACAAATATCCATTGTATATGCACATAGATGTCAGATAGTTCTTTCCACAAATATTCATTGAGTAAATGTGTATCAGGCATTGAGAACAGAGGCTGGGTCTGCTCACGTTGAGGATGTTTGAGAGGCAGGTGAAACTTGAGGAGCCCCAAAATCACTTCTTCCCTCTTGTACCTGTAGAACCTAGGTGGGGTGATGGGACCAGATGCCATGATTTTTGTGTTTTGAATATTAAATTTTAAGCCAGGTTTTCCACTCTCCTCTTTCACTTTCATCAAGGGCTCTTTAATTCCTCTTCATTTCTGCCATAAGGTTGGTATCATCTGCATATATGAGGTTATTGATATTTCTCCTGACAACCTTGATTCCAGGTTGTGCTTCTTCCAGTCTAGCGTTTCTCATGATGTACTCTGCATATAAGTTAAATAAGCAGGGTGACAATATACAGCCTTGACGGACTCTTTCCCAATTTGGAACCAATCCATTGTTCCATGTCCCATTCTAACTGTTGCTTCTCTACCTGCATACAGATTTCTCAGGAGGCAGGTAAGGTGTTCTAGTATTCCCATCTCTTGAAGAATTTTCCAGTTTGTTGTGATCCACACAATCCAAGGCTTTGGTATAGTCAATGAAGCAGAAGTAGATGTTTTTCTGGAACTCTCTTGCTTTTTCTATGATCCAATGTATGTTGGCAATTTGATCTCTGGTTCCTGTGCCTTTTCTAAATCCAGCTAAAACGTCTGGAAGTTCTTGGTTCATGTACTGTTGAAGCCTCACTTGGAGAATTGTGAGCGTTGCTTATCTAGTGTGTGAAATAAGTACAATTGTGCAGTATTTTGAACATCCTTTGGCATTTACTTTCTTTGGGATTGGAATGAAAACTGACCTTTTCCAGTCCTGTGGCCACTGCTGAGTTTTCCAAATTTGCTGGCATATTGGGTGCATCAAGTTTTAGGACTTTGACAGCATCATCTTTTAGGACTTGAAATAGCTCAGCTGGAATTCCATCACCTCCACTAGCTTTGTTTGTAGTGATGCTTCCTAAGATGCACCTGACTTCGCATTCCAGGATGTCTGACTCTAGGTGAGTGATCACACCGTCATGGCTATCTGCATCATTAAAATATTTGTATGTGTAGTTCTATGTATTCTTGCCACCTCTTCTTAATTTCTTCTACTTCTGTTAGGTCTATACCATTTTTGTCCTTTATTGTGCCCATCTTTGCACGAAATGTTCCTTTGGTATCTCTCATTTTCTTGAAGAGATCTCTAGTCTTTCCCATTCTTTTGTTTTCCTCTATTTCTTTGCACTGATCACTGAGGAAGGCTTTCTTATCTCCTCGCTATTGTGGAACTCTGCTTTCAGATGGGTGTATCTTTCCTTTTCTCCTTTGCCTTTAGCTTCTCTTGTTTTCTCTGCTATTTGTAAGGCCTCTTTAGAAAATTTTTCATTTCTTTCTCTTGGGGATGGTCTTGATCCCTACCTCCTGTACAGTGTTATGAGCCTCCATCCATAGTTCTTCAGGCACTGTGTCTACCAGATGTAATCCATTGCATCTGTTTATCACTTCCACACTGTGTAATCCTAAGGGATTTGATTTAGGTCATACCTGAAAAGTCTAGTGGTTTTCTCTACTTTCTTCATTTTAAGTCTAAATTTGGCAGTAAGGAGTTCATGACCTGAGCCACAGTCAGCTCTCGGTCTTGTTTTTGCTGACTGTATAGAGCTTCTCCATCTTCGGCTACAAAAAATACTATCATTCTGATTTTGGTGCTGACCATCTGGTGATGTCCGTGTGTACAGTCATGTCTTATGTTGTTGGAAGAGGGTGTTTGCTATGACCAGTGTGTTCTCTTGGCAAAACTCTGTTAGCCTTTGCCCTGCTTCATTTTGTACTCCAAGGCCAAACTTACCTGTTATTCCAGGTATCTCTTGACTTCCTGCTTTTGCGTTCCAATCCCCTATCATGAAAAGGACATCTTTTTTTGGTGTTAGTTTTAGAAGGTCTTGTAGGTCTTCATAGATTCTTTCAACTTCAGCTTCTTTGGCATTAGTACTTAGGGCCATAGACATGGATTACTGTGATATTGAATTATTTGCCTTGGCAACGAACAGAGATCATTTCTGTCATTTTTGAGATCACCCCCAAGCACTGCATTTTGGACTCTTGTTGACTATGAGAGCTACTTCATTTCTTCTAAGGGATTCTTGCCCACAGCAGTAGGTATAATGATCATGTGAGTTAAATTCACCCGTTCCAGTCCATTTTAGTTCACTGATTCCTAAACTGTCGATGTTCACTCTTGTTGCTTCCAATTTACCTTGATTCATGGAGCTAACATTCCAGGTTCCTATGCAATATTGCTCTTTACAGCATCAGACTTTACTTCCAACATGAGTGACATCTACAACTGGGAGGTGTTTTCACCTTTACTCTGCCTCTTCATTCTTTCTGGAATTATTTCTCCACTCATCTCCAGTAGCAAATTGGGCACCTGCCAACCTGGGTTCAATCCTATAACCACAAGGAACTGAGTTCTGTTAATAATACCAAAGCCTTCCTGGTTAATCCTCAGATGAGACCACAGTCTTAGCAGACCCAAAGCAGAGGACTCAGCTAAGCCTCAGTCAGAGTCCCAACCTGCAAAAACTGTGAGATTAAAATTATATATATTATTCTAAGTTGCCAAGTATGCAGTAGTTTAACAGCAAAAGAAAATTAATATCATATACTAGTGCCATTTGCTTCTACCTTCCTAGTTGAGAAAATGACTGTCAAAGCTGCAATGCTGAAATTTTCTCTGGAATAAAAATATTTCCTTCTATTAAAGTAAGAGATACAAGTTACATTTGTAGAGTTTTGCATCAACTTTCAGACTCCTCATGGGGTGACTCTTTTCTGTCTCCCCTATTTCTTTAACTCTTTTCTATCCAATCGAAGGAAGTTCGAGGGGAACTGAAGGATGCCCCTTTACAACTGTAATGAAGACAGGAGCCTCCACAAGCACACAGCTGCTACGTTAGAGGTGGTGTCGTGAATCTTCCTGAGAGAACCAGCTCTCCCTCCTCCCAGGGCGACGTCTCATTCGCATGTCACGTTCCCAGTACCGATCCCAGTGCTTGACACGTAGCTGATGCCCAGTGACTGATGAATGCTCCTTATTAACGTACCTCCCCTATAAATCCAGTGAGAAAGGAGAAAAGCCATCATCCCTCCTTACTGTGGTCCTTTTCCTTCCTAAATTTTGGGGAATGAAAAGGCAATCATGACGCTCATTTGTGTACAGGAAAGCAGATGAGCACCGAGAGTTCAGAGACGAGTGAGTTGCTCTTTGTTCATAAAAGGAATCTGTAAAGCTAACATGAATACCAATAATTCTATAATTCTTTTTTCCTTCTCAGTCTACAGAGTTGTGTTTAGTTAGTTTTTTTGAGGTATAATTGACATGTTTAATTTAATATGAGTCCTCTTCAGTGTTGATAAATGCCAAAAGCTTAATTGTCTGATTCCAAATGATACTGACATAATGGACTCATTTGTTATGTCTCCATTTGCTATCTTCACATAAAAGTACAAGCCTTTTATAACCTGACAATAATTGGAATGCCTTTATCTTTTATTCTCTTCATTGTCAGCTTCCCTCTTTGTAGACTTCTCGTGGAAACATAATTTTAACATTATTCATTCCTGTTTGGTACATTGAGGGCCTGGTACATTGTACCCCATTACTAAGCATTTGTGAATCCTTTATACATACTGTCATTAATTAATTCTTAATTGCTTTGTTGGACATTACTGATGACAAATGCTCCAAGGTTTTATTTTCCATTTGTGTAACATGTAAGTATGAAATGAACAAAATATATATACTTCATTGCTCTTACTGTCCATATCAGAAGCATGGTAATTTTTAATCTAAACTAAAGAAGTGAAAGTATTTTAACTCATGACGTTATTTTTTATGAATTAGGAAATTACTTATCTGTTAAATTGAAGCCTTTTTTTTTAAAAAAGTGATGAATTGATAAATGTTCAAGGGCATGTGTATTGCCTAAGAACATGGTTAATTATTTTTAATTTAATAAGCAATATATTATTCTTCCTCTGCAGTCTGCTCTCTCCTGGTCTTTAATACATAAATCATGCCACATCACTCTCCAATTCAGGACTCTCCAAGGACTTCCCATCACACTTAGAATAAGATCCAAACACCTTAGCATGACTTACAAGACCCTTTGTCTCTGGCCCTGACGAGCTGTCTGCTACCCCTCCTCTGCTTGTGTTACATGAGTCTCATTGGTCTCTTTCTACTTCTTCAGAGATGCCAAGCTCATTTCTATGGCAGTGCCTTTGCACTGGCTTTTCCAACTCCGAGAATCTTTCCATCTAGATCTTCAGAAGACTTACTCCTTCCTTTCATTCAGGTCCGTGCTCTCAGGCCTTCTTTTGAAAGAGGCTTTTCCTGGCCACTCTTAAAATGCTAGCCCCCAACATCACTACCAGTCACTCACAATCCATATCTACCCAGGTTCTTTTAGTAGCACTGCTTTGCCATCTGAAATTGTGTCTGCCCCTCAGCACATGCACTTCAGGAAGACAGGGTCCTCTCTTGTGTTGTTCACCACTGTAACCCCTGAATCTACTACAGCAGTTATTCAATATGTGTTAAGTAAATAAATCAATAGAATCCTAGAGGTACCCTGTGTAGAACTAAACAGCAGTTGAAGAGAGAAACAAGAAAGTAAAGTAAAAATAACATGAATTTTCACACCTGGGTTATTGGAGGTTGGTAGAACCATTTCCCATGGACAGAGGAGCCTGGTAGGCTGCAGTGACCACTAGGAGTCGGACACGACTGAGCGACTTCACTTTCCCTTTTCAGTTTCGTACATTGGAGAAGGAAATGGCAGCCCACTCCAGTGTTCTTGCCTGGAGAATCCCAGGGACGGGGGAGCCTGGTGGGCTGCCATCTCTGGGGTCGCACAGAGTCGGACGTGACTGAAGCGACTTAGCAGCAGCAGCAGCAGAACCATTAAAAGTCACAAGGAACTCGGAAGGAAAGACAGATTAGGAAAGAAGTAAGACGAGTTCTTTATCAGACATTAGAAATGCTAGTAGGTATCGAGAGGGAGATGGGAGAACAGGTCACGATTGGAGATGCTATCTAGGTAACGATTGTCTTCCTGATCGTTGAAGCCCTGAGGTTGCAGCGAAAGGATAGAACAGGAGAAGAAGGAAAAGCCCTTCTGTGACAAGCTCAGGAGAGGGTCCAGATGGGGGCAGTCAGACAGGACTTAAAGAAAGCTCGGAGAGAAGAGAGTTTCAAGAAGGGAATGTTTAACAGTTCTAAATGCTGATAACAGGAGGGGAACATGTGAAAAATAGATGGCTGTGATGGTAAGCATTTGTAACCTTTAAGAGAGAAGCCTCAGTAGATTGGTGAGGGCAGGAATACATTTTACACCAACACTGTCTTGAATGTCAGTTTAATCTTTCCTCTGTGATTCATAAGGCATTTCAGCATCTCTAAGGACCTCTTGGTCATTTTGTAAATATCAATTATGTAACTCTGTAGTTTAAAAGGTGTTGGATTACAGGGGAAAGGTATAGGAAATTGAAATTAATCTATACTGATCCTACAACATTTGGTAGAAGTTACTTAATTTAAACACATCCCCACCTGTGCCCAGGTTTCTGTGACTTTCTAGTGAGGGATGCAGTGTGCTCTGTTCGCTGTCAACAAAGTGTCAGTTTAGCATGTGCAGTTTTTTACATTACAAAGTGCTAAGATCAAAGGGAAAATGTTAGTTAGGACAGCAATATTTTTATGTTATTGTCTGCTGACATAAAAATGTGTTGAACTTTTATTTGTTATTTTGAAAAGATCTGAAAAGAATGAATAAGCAGGAGAAATTGCTCATAATCCACCACCAAGACACCATCATTGTTTACATTTTCACTTTCAGTCTTTTATTCAGCTTTTTAAAACTTCTAACACTTCCGTGTTATTTCTTATATAATGGAAGGAGGAATATAGTAGCTAAAAGCAGGAGCTTGAGAATCAGATTACTTGGGTTCAAATCCCATCTCTGCCTTTTATCAGCAAAATGATCTTGATGAGTTTCATAACCAGTCTGCACCTCAGTCTTTTCACCTATAGAGTACAGGAACAAATAATTCTTTTATAAGCAATTTGTCCTGATACCTGCCATATAAAACAGAGTTGATCCCATATTCTTTCCACCTTTCTTTCCAAACTTACTTGTCAGCTTTTCCCCCTCCACTGGCATTCATCGCAAGACTTTTCATCACTTTCTGATGTTTTGTACTTTTGTCCTTGGTTTTAAGGTGCAAATACTGTTTCCAAATAAAATCTAGGTTGGGAGCCACCTCTCCTGGATACTAAGCTATATGAGAAACTGAGGAACCCAGTTGAGGATTATAGTTGTCTACAACGGCCTTAAAGTTGCACTGTACCCCCATATTAAGTCCAATATGGCCTGACTCTGCTCTGAAATAAAAAAGGATAATAAACTAATTAAAGCATTTGATTGTCTGTATCAGAGTTATTATTCTGAAGCCATTTACCATACGGTGATAATCAAATGACTGGATGGGCCGTTAATAGTAATATATCCCTTTGGGCACCACATCACAGTTGTGTTATGTGCAGACTGTTATGACAGAAATGTTTCTAAGACTAGGTTAAATGTGGACGATTTAAGTAATAGAGACTTCAAGGGAAAACAGTTTTTTCTTTTGTTTACTTCAGGAAAATTATTTGAATTTATTTCAAGGTTATCTTTAAAGAAAGGGGAGGTTAAGAAAAGTGGTCATGTTAGCCTTTTCTTAAAATAATTGGTCAAATAGCTTCAAGGCAGAAGAACACAGATATAATAGATGCAACACCTGTCTTAGGACTTCATGACTGAAAACAAAACTAAGCCCCTAGTTCTCCCAGTCAAACTCAATGGGTCATTTGGATGTGACAATTACAGTCATATTTCCCAGAACCAACCTTGATTTTGAGTGTTTGGGCACCCTTTCAATTACTCTCCCGTTTAGGACTCAGAATAAAATAGTTGAAGTATCTATAATGTTCTTTCTTTGTGAGCAAGGTTTTTATCAGTCTTACTCTTCTCTGTGTTCTAGTAACGTAAGGTATATTGTTATCCAAAAGTGGATCTGTCTTCATTGATAAGGTTACTGACAAGGTTCTGTGAAATGTGTTACTATGCTATGGTTTGTAAAGTTTTTATAAACAACAAAATGCTGCTGTTTTGTTGCTTGAGATGATGGTGAATTGACTAACTTAAGGAAACAGGCTGCTGCAGGTTTTTCTAAGTATCTTGCAGTAAATCAACCTTCAAAGACTTCCTTAGGAAACAGATTGGCCCTTTTTAAAAATATGAATGCAATATATTAAACATAGTTCTTAAATCATCTAGTTCTTTTTTCTAATCCAAAAATAAGAAAAATATATCAATTTGTACTATGACTTCCTAGAGATCTGAATAACAAACAGCGTCGATGTTCTTAATCTAGCATAGCTGTCAATTTCCTAGTTCTTTTGTGTGTTTGTATGTGTGTGTGTTAGTCATTCAGTTGTGTTCACTTCTTTGTGACCCCATGGACTGTAGCCCACCAGGCTCCTCTGTCTGTGAGATTACCCAGGCAAGAATACTGGAGTAAGTAGCCAACCATTCCCTTCTCCAGGGGAATCTTCCCAACCCAGGGATCGAACCCAGCTCTCTCACATTCTAGATAGATTCTTTACCAGCTGAGCCACAAGGGAATCCCTTGCTGAAACATACACATTTATAAACGTATTTTTTAAACACTTAAAGGAGATATTGCTATTTCCCAAAGACCTGATAAATGTACTCAAAACATTACTTTGGATTGTTTGCATTTGAGAGTATAACTTCAATATTTTATTGTCGATGTATTTTGTGGTATTTTATTCTTTCCAAAGGCCATTGTGCCTAAATGGCAGCACAGAGGTTGTATTTACCATAATATCACACTCAGAAAACCATGAATGCAAGCCAGTCTATTGGAATGCAGAGGCCAGCAAGTATGCTCTTTTCTATTTAGTCAACTTTTGTTTAAACATGATTTACTTATTTGAGTGGAAGTTAACAAAACACTGAGCTTTTATGATCTTGTCATGGCAATGCTCTGTTATGTGACCTAGATTTCAAATCTCTGTAGTATTTCCTGTATAAAACTAGTGTAGTCCCTCTCTGTGCATCTACCACAATAATAAAATATGAGTCAGCTATGTAGAGACACTATCTGTGGAAGGTTTCCTTTTAATCAAAACCTTTTTTAATAAAGAAAAAGTACATAGTGCTATTTATATTCCAGATGAGCTAATAAGTTAGGTATAATTAAGAATCTTTCTAGGAGGAGATTTCTCAGGAGATATTTAAAGATTCACTCCTTAAATTTTTTTAATAATATGCTTTTTTGTATACATAAAGAATTTTCTTCTTAGTCTGGTGTAACCTTGAAATTCTTAGTAGGCAGAAACTGTAACCTTTATTTGTACTGAACAAATATTTTTAATCTGTTCTCTTCAAAGAATTTTTCTTGTTATTGCAATCTACTATTATAATTTGATTTTTTTTAATGAGCATTTCCACCCTGGAAATGCCTATTCAGTTCTGCCCTATGTGAAGTGACATTGGCAGATTTCAGCTATACTATAGCCTTTCCTCTTGGCTCAGCCCTTAGTATAAAAAAGACTAGTTGTGAAATAACAGCCATTGTGCTATAATATTACTGCTAGGAAACCAGATAAACTGATTGCACGTGCATCGTATGGTCAAGGCTTCCCAACACTCCAGTCTTGACTAAATAGCACAGCAGATTTTAATTATTATGCATATCAAAGAAATATAGGTCTATCCAAATTGGCTGCACTAATAGAATAGAATGATAGTTGCAGCTGTATCTAAATAATATCAAGCATCTGTATTACCAATGAAATACTGGCTCATCGAGGTATAGACATTTACCTTTATGTGGGCAGAATGCCTGAATGATTAACTGAGTGACTAAAGCTTGTGTTTGACTCTCAGCATAGGCCCAGAGCGTCGCTGTGCAGCATTCTCCTTCAGGCTCCGTTCTCTCCCTTAATCGCATCTCCACTTCTGTTCCTTCTTCCCCGTCCTTTCCTTTCTTCAACAAATTCTGATTGAGAACCCACACTGTATGCTGAGTGGGGACAGGAGACATAGGGTTACTGGAACCAGGTAGAGAGCAATTGGATAGTGTTTAAAGTTTAATTATATACTTATAAATTATGGTAAATGTCCTAAAGAATACAAACATAGTATCATTTATTTATTCAGGAAACATTTCTGAGGATCAACGATGTGTCAGGCATTTTCTAGGGATGAATGAAACAAAGTGGTCCCTACCCTCATGGAGGAAACTGGGAGGGGAAAGAGTGGACTGTCTTTGTGGTAAGATTTAAGTAGAAACTTGAAAGACAACTAAGAGTCACCTGTCTTAACGACCTGAGGAGAGAGCATTCTAGGCTGAGGCAAAGAGCTGCCTACTCAAAGGAATGAAAGGAGACCAGGATAGGTTCATTTAGTGAGATGGAGACAGTTAAGTTGGGTCAGCTTTTGAAAAATAAAACTTAATTTTAGAAAAATTGTATGTAATTTTCCTGTGAAGCATGTAGTGGAAATATTATTGGGAAATTGCTTATACTAGCCTAAGGTCGGAAGAAAGGCTGGATTGGAGAAATAAATGTGAGAGTCACCAGCATGTATAGAATTTTTAAAGCTATGAAAGTGGTAAGATCACCTGGGATGAGAATATAGTAGGAAAAAGAAGGGGATGCAAGACTGAACCCTAGGAACATTTACATGGCTACAGAGAAAGAAGAAACTGAACTAAAAAGAAATGATCTTTTAAAAATTTAGATGACATTTTTCATTTTCTAAATTTAGATACAACACTGTGTGTGTATAGTATTGTGGAAACCAGGAAAAACTGAAAGCTTTTAACAGCATATACTATTTTTTAACTTCATGTTTTATATTGGGGTATAGCTAATTAACAACATTGTGATAGTTTCAGGTGAGCAGCGAAGGAACTTACCCATATGCATACACAGATCCATTCTACCCTAAGTGAAGTGAAGTGAAGTCACTCAGTCATATCCTACTCTTTGCGACTCCATGGACCGTAGCCTACCAGACTTCTCCTTCCGTGGGATTCTCCAGGCCAGGCAAGAGTACTGGCCGCCACATAGCACTGAACAGAGTTCCATGTGCTATACAATAGATCCTTGTTGGCTGTCCATTTTAAATATAGCAGTATGTACATGAAGAACTATGGACTGGGGTTTGTGACATTGTAGAGGAGGCAGGGATCAAGACCATCCCCAAGAAAAAAAAAATGCAAAAAGACAAAATGGTTATCTGAGTAGGCCTTACAAATAGCTGTGAAAAGAAGAGAAGTGAAAAGCAAAGGAGAAAAGAAAAGATATACCTATTTGAATGCAGAGTTCCAAAGAACAGCAAAGAGAGATAAGAAAGCCTTCCTCAGTAATCAATGCAAAGAAACAGAGGAAAACAACAGAATGGGAAAGACTAGAGCTCTCTTCAAGAAAATGAGAGATACCAAGAGAATATTTCATGCAAAGATAGGCACAATAAAGGACAGAAACAATAGGGACCTAACAAAATCTGAAGATATTAAGAAGAGGTAGCAAGAATACACAGAAGAACTATACAAAAAAGATCTTCACAACCCAGATAATCACAATGGTGTGATCACTCAGCTAGAGCCAGACATTCTGGAATGTGAAATCAACTGGCCCTTAGGAAGCATCACTACGAACAGAGCTAGTGGAGGTGATAGAATTCCAGTTGAGCTATTTCAAGTCCTAAAAGATGATGCTGTGAAAGTGCTGCACTCAATATGCCAGCAAATTTGAAAGACTCAGCAGTGGCCACAGGACTGGAAAAGGTCAGTTTTCATTCCAATCCCAAAGAAAGGCAATGCCAAAGAATGCTCAAAGTACTGCACAATTGCACTCATCTCACACACTAGTAAAGTAATGCTCAAAATTCTCCAAGTCAGACTTCAACAGTACGTGAACTATGAACTTCCAGATGTTCAAACTGGATTTAGAAAAGGCACAGGAGCCAGAGATCAAATTGCCAACATCCGCTGGATCATTGAAAAAGCAAGAGAGTTCCAGAAAAGCATCTGCTTCTACTTTATTGACTGTGCCAAAGCCTTGACTATGTGGATCACAATCAACTGTGGAAAATTCTTCAAGAAATGGTAATAACAGACCACCTGACCTGCCTCCTGTGAAATCTGTATGCAGGTCAGGAAGCAACCATTAGAACTGGACATGGAACAGCAGACTGGTTCCAAATCAGGAAATGAATACCTCAAGGCTGTATATTGTCACCCTACTTATTTAACTTATATGCAGAGTATACCATGTGAAATGCTGGGCTGGATGAAACACAACCTGGAATCAAGATTGCCGGGAGAAATACCAATAACCTCAGATTCACAGATAGCACCACCCTTATGGCAAAAAGCAAAGAACTAAAGAGCCTCTTGATGAGAGTGAAAAAGTTGGCTTAAAACTCAACTTTCAGAAACTAAGATCATGGCATCCAGTCCCATCACTTCATGGCAAATAGATGGGGAAACAGTGACAGACTTTTTTGGGGGGGTCTGCACAATTGGTGCAGATGGTGATTGCAGCCATGAAATTAAAAGACTCTTGTTCCTTGGAAGAAAATCTATGACCAACTTACACAGCATATTAAAAAGCAGAAACATTACTTTGCCAACAAAGGTCTGTCTAGTCAAAGCTATATTTTTTCCAGTAGTCATGTATGGATGTGAGAATTGGACTATAAAGAAAGCTGGGCGCCAAAGAATTGATGCTTTTGAACTGTGTTTTTGAAGAAGACTCTTGAGAGTCCCTTGGACAGCAAGGAGATCTAACCAGTCCATCTTAAAGGAAATCAGTCCTGAATATTCACTGGAAGGACTGATGCTGAAATTCCAATACTTGGGCCACCTGATATGAAGAACTGCCTCATTTGTAAAGACCCTAATGCTGGGAAAGATTGAACATGGGAGAAGAAGGGGACGACAGAGACTGAGATGGTTGGATGGCATCACCGACTCAATGGACATGAGTTTGAGTAAGGTTTAGGAGTTGATGATGGACAGGGAAGCCTGGCGTGCTGCAGTCCATGGAGTCGCAAAGAATCAGACAGGACTGAGCAACTGAACTGAACTGTATGTATATGACCATCCCAAACTCCCTAACTATCCCTTCCCATCCAGCCACTGTAAGTTCCTTTTCTTTGTCTTTGAGTTTCTTTCTGTTTGTAAGTTCATTTGTTTCATTTTTTTTAGATTCCCCATATAAAGGATATCATATCATATCTTTTCTTGTCTGTCTGACTTACTCAGTATGACACTCTCATCCATGTTGCTACAAATGGCATTATTTCATTCTTTTTAATGTCTGAGTAATATTTCATTTTATATGTTGTACCACTTCTTCTTTATCCATTCCTCTGTCGATGAACATTTAGGTTGCTTCCAAACAAGCATATACTTGAGGTAATTATCCTGGCAGATAAATTTTTAAAAATTATTCTCAGCAAATTATAAAAGACTGCATAATCATTAATGTATATATTTTTCTGTTTTATATATTTCTTTTACATTATATAGTGCTGTGCTCAGTAGCTCAGTCGTCTCTGACTCCATGATCCCATGGACTGCCCCATGGAGTTTTCCAGGTAGAATACTGAAGTGGGTTGTCCCTTCATAAGTGGGTCCCTATCATAAGGGACCTTCCCAGTCCAGGGACTGAACCCACATCTTTTGCATCTCCTGCACTGGCAGGCAGATTCTTTACCACCAGTGCCACCTGGGAAACCCCATATTTTATAGTATATGATATATATGGTTTTATATATCTATTACAGAACCACTTTATAGAATTGTAAGTATAGTTCTAAATATAGAAACAATATATATTTTTAAATAGTAAGTACTTTATATTTGTATATATATATATATATATATATATATTTTTTTTAGAACCACTTTCTCCAATGTAGAAACTATCTTAACCAATTTTAATAGGTCCCTCTCTAGTACTACCATGAACTTAAACTGCTACCGTTAAAATGTATATCAGAGTTGGTTGTTTCCAAAACTATTAATGCCAGTTGTACTTGCCACTGTAAATTAATTGTAATTTTTGTAATTTGATGAAATGTGAATGTAGAAATTAAAAGCTGATTTTACAAAAACTGAGTTGAATGCTTTAGAGATTTGATAATGGTGAATGAATATTGTTATTGATTAGATGTAAGAAGGGCTTACCAGGTAGCTCAGTGGCATAAAGAATCTTTCTGCCAATGCAGGGGATGCAGGTTTGATCCCTGGGTCAGGAAGATCCCATGGAGGAAGAAATGGCAACCCACTCTAGTATTCTTGCCTGGAAAATCCTATGGACAGAGAAACCTGGCAGGTTACAGTCCACGGGGTCGCAGAGAGTTGGCTACAACTTAGTGACTGAGCACCCAGCACAGATGTAAGAGTCATTTGTAGAAGACTGAAGGAAAATTCTAAAATCTAGGATTCTTTTGCTGTTCAGTTGTTTCATAACTGTTCTTAATTCTCAATCTACTTTGAAGAACCTGAAACTGGAAATGATAGCTGATGTATTTTGAGTGTGGTTTCTACAAGAAAAACAACACAGACCCCTATCAAAGGAGTGATCAATAAACAAAAGACTAGCCTAATAAAGATTGGCAACTGAATGTGTTATTTATATGTTTTGATTTAAAATAAAATAAGTATAAAATATATCCACATATATACATATGATACCTTAACTAACCTATGGTTAGTCTTCTTCTGTAGCCAATACAAAGGTAAACTTTAACTCAGCCTAAGTCCATTACCAAAATGCATTAACAAACTTATCATTAAATAAATGGAACCTTACAATCAAAATTTACTACTTTTCTTTCATGATTTTGATATTTAGATACTTCAAACAAGGAAAATGACTCTTTGAATGTGTTGAACTTTCTAACCATATGTGTTTTTCTAAGCATATTGTGTTTTGACACCCAGCCTTTGTTTCTTTGCTATAATAATCATGAAACAAAAATGAAAATATTAGTCACCGAGTTGTGTCTTTATGACCCCATGGACTATAGCCCACCAGGTCCTTCTGTCCATTGAATTCACCAGGCAAGAATACTGGAGCCATTCCTTCTCTAGGGGATCTTCCCAACCCACTGGGTCTCCTACATTGCAGGCAGATCCTTTACCATCTGAGCCATCGGGGAAGACCATATAATAATCATATTGGTAACTTTTCAGAATACAATTATGTGTTAATTTAAACCAACATTGTTACCTTTTATTCTCAAATATAACCTCAGTTAAGGTTAATAAAATATATTCTCAAGTAGAAAATGATATAAATTATAAAGGTTCAACTCTTATTTTCTTAAATTTTCTTTACAATTAGTTCCAAACCTTACTCAAAATACTTAGCAGACACAAGGAATAATAGTTTTTAATATTGCTACATGTTAAATATCAGTTCTTACTGTTCTATAAATTTAGCTGCAAGTATTTAATTATCAGTAATAATAATTGCTTTATTGACTATGCCAATGCCTTTGACTGTGTGGATCACAATAAAAATTCAGAGAACAAAGATCATGGCATCTGGTCCCATCACTTCATGGGAAATAGGTTGGAAAACAGTGGAAATAGTGTCAGACTTTATTTTGGGGGACTCCCAGATTACTGCAGATGGTGATTGCATCCATGAAACTAAAAGACGCTTACTCCTTGGAAGGAAAGTTTTGACCAACCTAGATAGCATATTCAAAAGCAGAGACATCACTTTGCCAACAAAGGTCCATCTAGTCAAGGCTATGGTTTTTCCTGTGGTCATGTACGGATGTGAGAGATGGGCTGTGAAGAAAGCCGAACGCTGAAGAATTGATGCTTTTGAACTGTGGTGTTGGAAAAGACTCTTGAGAGTCCCTTGGTCTGCAAGGTGGTCCAACCAGTCCATTCTAAAGATCAGTCCTGGGTATTCATTGGAAGGACTGATGCTGAAGCTGAAGCTCTAGTACTTGGGCCACCTGATGCAGAGTTGACTCATTGGAAAAGACCCTGATGCTTAGAGAGACTGGGGGCAGGAGGAGAAGGGGACGACCAAGGATGACATGGCTGGATGGTATCACCAACTCGATGGACATGAGTTTGAGTGAACTCAGGGAGTTGGTGATGGACAAGGAGGCCTGGCGTGCTGAGATTCATGGGGTCGCAAAGAGTTGGACACGACTGAGAGACTGAACTGAATAATATTTTCAAATTAAAATTCCATATTTAATAGTCAAATTGTGAACAATGTGGGATGGCAAGTGGTTAAACTGAGGAGGTAATAAAATAAGAGTATAATAAAGGATAGTGATCCAGTGAGGGAAATAGAGATGAAGACTCCCGGAATTTATAAATTAGGTTTTACTTTAATAAATATTTATTATTTAGTTGCCTGCATCGGGTCTTGGTTGCAACATGCAGGATCTTCATTGTGTCACACAGAATCTTCGCTTGTGGCACAAGCTCTGGTCATGGCAGGTGGGCTCCAGCATACGTGGGCTTCAGTAGTTGCAGCGTGTGGGCTTAGCTGCCACATGGCCTGTGGTATCTTAGTTCCTCAACCAGGAATCAAACCCGTATCCCCTGAATTGCTGTGCAGATTCTTAACCACTAGACTATCAGGCAAGTCTCCTTAAAGTAGATTTGATTTATTGGATTTTTAAATACTGTTTTCTGTACATATGCACAGAAGTCTAATAAATACAATATCTGTGATCCCTAGCTGTAAATAGTTACACATCATTCTGTTAGTTTTGTGTTGCTGACCAAGTAGCTTCCTTCCAGATACATGTATGGTGCTTTGAGATGTGAGTATTATGTAGCATCAGAAGTTAAGTCTTTGGGCTATTAGACAGAAGCACAACAAGAAGACGAACTTGGGCTCAATTCTGAAGATCTTTGGACAATCAGAACTATCCTGTGTTTCCCATCACTACAGAGCCTGGAGAAATCATATAAGACTTGTAGATGCATTAGAGAAAATGAAACTGCTGAAACCCCCTCTGTATGTCTGCCACAAAACGTGAGCATTTTGTGCGGTCAGCAAAGATCGAGGGGTTCCGGGGGGCTGAAATACCATCCTTGCTGTGTTTGCCTGCCTGGATTTTGAGGTAGAACACTACATCTCCCAGAGGAAGACGTGCCATTTTATGATTTTTACAAGGCCACCAGCCTTCCGATCTCCATACCTGAGTTGCATCAACTCAGAGGAGGTGCTGTTTTCTAGCACTTGCACGTTTCCAACCCATAATGGGACTTTTTTTTCCTTTGTTCTTTTTAATGACACCATAGGCTAGAAGGGGCCTTGTTCTTATTCACGTTAGTCTTGCCTTCCATTTCCTTCCCACCAACACTAAGTGTCTGACTAAGCAAATGAAAGGAAATGAATTAAATATTCCACTCAGAAAATAAATTTTTTGGAACCAAATATGTTGGAGTAGGACTCAGTCCCCTCAAGGAGCTTAGCAGTATATGGAAGGAAGGGAACAAAATAACTATGCAAATTATCATAATGCTAAATTGAAGATATTAACTATTTTATGAATGGTAAAAAGTGCCAGTAGCTCAAAAGAACAATGAGGGAAATTGTTTTAAAATCAGGCAAGCATTTACAAGGAATGAAACACTTAAGATTTGGCTCTGAGAAATTTTGAATGGCAGCAATGGAACCAAAAGGGAATTGTAGTGACTGGAAGATAAAAGAAAAACTGTCATAATTTAAAAGCACTGAAAAAACTGAGATACAAGGTTGAAACAGATATCTCATTATTTATTCTACTATAAGCAACACAGTCTTGAGAAAATATTGCAACATGACTTATTAACTATTTTGCACTGATACCCTAAGTCCCCCAAGGGCTCAGGCGCACTCAGTCTGACAGGCCTTGCTACCTTAACTAACCTTAATTCCCTCTCTTGTTTTTTTGTTTTCGTTATCTATGGCAGACTGATTGTTTGTCCTACCAGGTGTGTCACAGCAGAAACTGTAAAGCCAGGTACTTGCTTTCTGAACCTCCTGCTTCTGAGGGTAGCCCATCCCTGGCCAATGACATATGAACGAAAATCTGCTTAGGAACTTTTATACAGCTTTTGATTAATGAATAAAGATAGATGGAGCCCAGACCACTTTTTTTTCCTTTCTTCCTGTCTTCAATATAGATATGTCTATAGCTTTGGAGGCCTTGCAACTACAAGGTTGCCCTGGAGTAGAAATACAGAACCTGAGACCTTGATGCTATTATTGGGCACGCTCTAGGCTGCGTGACTCCTGTTTGTTTGCCCCCATAGCTGGGTGGTCTGTCACTTTCACCTGAAAGCATTCCTACTAATGTGTAGCTTTTTTCCTGAATCCCTTCAGGCAATCTTGCTTTTACAAATCTGAAGATAATCTTCCTTCTTGGGATGTCAATACTCAGCAAAATATTGTTGAACATTTACTGTGTACCAAAGACTGTACTGTGTACCAGAAAGTGATACAAAGATTTAAAACATAGCCAGTGCCCTCAAGGAACCTGTGTTTGCCATGAAAGAGTGATAAGTGCTACAACAGAAACTAGTACAAACCACAGAAGAGGGAGAAATGAATTCTGCCAAGGAAATCAGGGGAGGATGCAGAGCAAGTACCATTTAGGTTGGTTCCAGCTTGATGAGCAGAAGTTTACAAGGCAGAAAAGAAAGGAAAATGTTAGTAATTTTAGGCAGAGTTAATAGCTTGTGCAAATGCAGTGAAGAGTTGAAAGAACATGACATGCATTGAGGAAAAGCAAAACGTTGAGAGTGGTTGGAACAGTTTGGCTTTTTTTTTTTATGAAAGACTCTATTTAAAAATGAAAATAGAATTAAACTCACGAAACTACTTGTGTAATTAATAGAAGGTAGTTAATTTAACTTCTGTCTACTTTGAATTTATGAAAACATGAGCTGGTCAGAAATTTTTCTCTAGATTGTAAATTCACATATTTAGATGTATGTGTTGGTGTATCACTTTCTAAGGAAATTAAAATATTAAGATCAGGAGGAGATTGCCTAAAGTAGAAGCAACATTTAAACACTTTTGAAGTACTTATTTTTGTTATAAATACTTAACATGTTTAGTTAAAAGTATTACAAATAAACATTAAAATACATCATTAAAGATCATTATCTCAAATCAAAGTGTAAATGAAAGTGGGAAAATTTCTTAATTAGAAAATCTCGTTGAGAGATTTCACTAGTTCCTCCTTTTTTCATTCAAATTTGAGAGTTTTTAATTCCTTGAGTTTGTTATCCATCTTCTTTTCTGTTATTAATTAAAACAGATACATAATTTTAGAAAGGTTTGCTAAAGCTCCAGTCCTAAAACCCCAGATTCCAACATAGTATTTGGCAAGTCTCCAACCTAAGGACTTTTGTTATCAGCATCCTCAAATATAACACCTTTTCTTTTTGTTCAGTAATTTAGTGTAGTTAAATGAAGGGGAAAGGAATACTTGGGGGCCTAAAGCTGGATATGTTGATATAAAGCTAAGGGGAGATTTGCAGAATTGACATCTGATTTACTGAGTATTGTTGTCTAAATCAGTCAAACCAAATCAATATATAGAAATAAAAATCGACTGTTTATAATTGCAGGTGTTTTTATACTGAATTATCAGAAATTATCATCATCACTGGCCAAATGAGAGATAACTCTCATGTTTCTTAGCTTCTTATGATACTGATGATCTTTACTAAGTGCTGTTAGATTGAAAGATGCAAATAAGGAATATGTGTTCAGGCCTTACTTTTTACATGGCACCTGTTTACGTGCTGTTTTAGAAAGTATGACTCTATAAGGCATTTGCAGAGTAGACTCTGACTCATTTTAATAGATAGGTATAGATGCATTTAAAAAGAAGATAGGAAAAACAATAGAATAAATTGTCTTAGAAACACTTTTTGCTCTCCCATCTCACAGAAGATTTACCTAAAGTGATGGGTTTAGCACTCAAAAGAAATTTATTTTTACTGTACTGATTAACAGATCTTACTTTTAAATGAGTTCAAGCTCTTTTAAAGAAGAGTATGAATTTATGTCAGTGTGGTCAATCTAATTTTTGTCAAGTAAACTGACTTATCAGTGTGCAAAATTTAGACCCATTTTTATAGCTGTATTAGCTAACTTAGGCTGCCGTGACCGAATACTGCAGACTGAGTAACAACAGAAACTTTTTTCTCACAGTTCTGGAGGCTACAAAGTCCAAGGTCAAGGTACCAGGAATGTAGGGTTTATCCTGAGGCCCCTTCTTTTGGCTTGTAGGCAGCTACCATCTTTCTGAGTGCTCACATGATCTCTTCTTTATTCACACATGAGTAGGGAGAGAGGAGTCAGAATCTCTTTTTATAAGACAATAGTTTTATCAGATCAAAGCCCCACCTCTATGACACCATTTGTCATTAATTACTTTCTTAGATGCCCCCATCGCTATACACAGCCACAATGGGGGTTGGGGCTTCAACATACAAATTTTGCAGGAACACACACACTCAGTCCATAACAATAGCAAAACTGTTAAGCAGGCAGTAGTTAATAACTGAGAATTAATATGCTATTTACATTTGAAAGAGCAGACTG
This sequence comes from Madoqua kirkii, assembly GCA_006408675.1. Lineage (NCBI taxonomy): Eukaryota > Metazoa > Chordata > Mammalia > Artiodactyla > Bovidae > Madoqua > Madoqua kirkii. The sequence continues at coordinate 21,899 of SJYC01101707.1, forward strand.
AGTGCAACTTTTTTGCTCTGCACAGAAGTTGCGTTATTATAGAGCAGCATACTGGATGATGTCTAGATCAGAAGTTAAATTACTGACCTTCCATATAATTGACTCTATGATAAAGCTTCTTAACCTATTTTGACATCAGTCTTCAATTTATAGCATTAGAAAAAACAGATACATAATTTTAGAAAGGTTTGCTAAAGCTCCAGTCCTAAAACCCCAGATTCCAACATAGTATTTGGCAAGTCTCCAACCTAAGGACTTTTGTTATCAGCATCCTCAAATATAACACCTTTTCTTTTTGTTCAGTAATTTAGTGTAGTTAAATGAAGGGGAAAGGAATACTTGGGGGCCTAAAGCTGGATATGTTGATATAAAGCTAAGGGGAGATTTGCAGAATTGACATCTGATTTACTGAGTATTGTTGTCTAAATCAGTCAAACCAAATCAATATATAGAAATAAAAATCGACTGTTTATAATTGCAGGTGTTTTTATACTGAATTATCAGAAATTATCATCATCACTGGCCAAATGAGAGATAACTCTCATGTTTCTTAGCTTCTTATGATACTGATGATCTTTACTAAGTGCTGTTAGATTGAAAGATGCAAATAAGGAATATGTGTTCAGGCCTTACTTTTTACATGGCACCTGTTTACGTGCTGTTTTAGAAAGTATGACTCTATAAGGCATTTGCAGAGTAGACTCTGACTCATTTTAATAGATAGGTTTAGATGCATTTAAAAAGAAGATAGGAAAAACAATAGAATAAATTGTCTTAGAAACACTTTTTGCTCTCCCATCTCACAGAAGATTTACCTAAAGTGATGGGTTTAGCACTCAAAAGAAATTTATTTTTACTGTACTGATTAACAGATCTTACTTTTAAATGAGTTCAAGCTCTTTTAAAGAAGAGTATGAATTTATGTCAGTGTGGTCAATCTAATTTTTGTCAAGTAAACTGACTTATCAGTGTGCAAAATTTAGACCCATTTTTATAGCTGTATTAGCTAACTTAGGCTGCCGTGACCGAATACTGCAGACTGAGTAACAACAGAAACTTTTTTCTCACAGTTCTGGAGGCTACAAAGTCCAAGGTCAAGGTACCAGGAATGTAGGGTTTATCCGAGGCCCCTTCTTTTGGCTTGTAGGCAGCTACCATCTTTCTGAGTGCTCACATGATCTCTTCTTTATTCACACATGAGTAGGGAGAGAGGAGTCAGAATCTCTTTTTATAAGACAATAGTTTTATCAGATCAAAGCCCCACCTCTATGACACCATTTGTCATTAATTACTTTCTTAGATGCCCCCATCGCTATACACAGCCACAATGGGGGTTGGGGCTTCAACATACAAATTTTGCAGGAACACACACACTCAGTCCATAACAATAGCAAAACTGTTAAGCAGGCAGTAGTTAATAACTGAGAATTAATATGCTATTTACATTTGAAAGAGCAGACTGAGTGCAACTTTTTTGCTCTGCACAGAAGTTGCGTTATTATAGAGCAGCATACTGGATGATGTCTAGATCAGAAGTTAAATTACTGACCTTCCATATAATTGACTCTATGATAAAGCTTCTTAACCTATTTTGACATCAGTCTTCAATTTATAGCATTAGACAACTGAATCAAGAATTTCTAAAATCTACTCAAAAATTCTTTGATTCTGAGAGTGCTACTTTCAGTATGACTGAATGATCTCCTGAAAGACTGTCTGTCTATCAAAACTCAGTTATAAACCCTGGGAAAAACTGAAAACAAGCACTTGAAGCCTCTAGAGAGTAAAATCAGGCAAATTCTGGACAGTAGTCAAAAAGTGGAAGAAATAACAAGCTGGGGATAAGTTTCTTGTTTGTTCCTCTTGCAGATTGAGGGCGGGACCCAGGGCTGGAACTAGTGAGGCAAGCAGAACCCTGTTAAGGGGAGCACTCACTCTTGGGCGCTGACTCTTCACTTACATGACTGAGCCTGAGGGTGAGCACCTTCTTAAAGTTTGAACCACGGACACCTTTCTTGCCTCGCTCTACTCCAAGATCTAACAGCACCCATGGAGCAGTAAAACTCTTGATAACCTGAAGTCTCTATGACACAGAACTAGAATATGAAGTTTGAAGCAAACTTTAATGATGGAAAGTGAGGGGAAAGAGTCTAAAGAGGAGACAGCCAAATACAAGGCCCCCAGATTCTGTGTATAAATTCCACTCACCTCTGTGACTGACCCCCACCAAGCTCAGAGAAGATGGCAACAGCCCGGCCAAGGGGGTATAGAAAACTGAACTGAGATTTCAGTCATTGCCCAAGAGGTACATAGAGCCTATAGCTTGAGTCTGACCAAGTAAATCTCCTGCAAAACTGGAAATATCAACACTCTTCAGAGTAATTATAATGGAATTCAGAGTTTCTACCATATAACATTCATAATGTCCAGAATATAAAACACAATTACCCAATGTAAAAAGAAACAGGAAAGTATGACATTCTTAAGCAAAAGGACAAAGAGCAGAGACAGACTCCCAAAGGATCCAGGTGCTGGAAAAGGATATGCTTTTTAAAAAGGTGCTTTTTAAAACTATGTTCAATGAAGTAAAGGAAAATATATTCACAATGAATCCAAAGATAGGATATATCAGCAGATAAATATAAATCCTTTATTAAATTAAATGGAATTTCTAAAAGTAAAAAGCATAATGTTTCTAAAAATTATGGTAGTCTGGGGAATAGTGGTAGAAATCATCAGGAATGGTATCTTTCTGGGGTGATGGTAATATTCTGTATAATGATGGGGTTTTGAATTACACAGGTGTAAGCATTTGTCAAAAATCAGTGAATATACACTTAAGGCTTGTGCATTTTATTGTATGTAAATTGCATATCAAAGAAAATTTCTAGATATACTTCCCAAATGAAAAAGTACCTAAATTAGAGAATTGCCTACATCCTGACAAAGACACGCTGGTATATGACTGTTGTCTTTGAAGTTCATTCAAAAGTGGTTATTGAGTGAATATATTCCACAGTGGTGAGGATTCCAGGTAGAAAGAACAGTATCTGAAGAACCACAGAAAGGGAGACATCAATACTTGTAGGAGACTAGACAATAAGTAAGATTACTAGGACCTGAAAGTGAAAAATAAAAGATTGAAGCTATATTTAAAAAGTTTTTTTTAATGAAGTTGTTTGTATTTCTGTCTTGAGAGAGTTCTCTGTTATTTTTTATTTAAAAGGAATAATTTATATATAATAAAAAGTGTGCAATTCACTGAGTTTGGATAAATATATACAGTTACATAATGCCATCATGGAGAAGGCAATGGCACCTCACTCCAGTACTCTTGCCTGGAAAATCCCATGGACAGAGGAGACTGATGGGTTGCAGTTCATGGGGTCACTTTAAAAAATTTATTTGAAAGTAATGTGAAATCCTTTAATAGATTTTCAAATCACATTTTTAAAAAATTTTAAAACAAGGATGTTAACAGCAAAATGCTGCATGATTAGGTACTAGTGATGCTTAGAGTTCCATTATTTGCCCTCTGCATAGAAACATAAATGACCTTGATTTAATTTCATCTGCTCTGTGATAGTGTTTCTAAAATTGCATGTCTGTTGGTCCTCTACTATCCTGTTGTCAAAATCCACAAGTAACAGTTGTGCAAATATTTGTGTGAAAATCCCCTGGTGAGTACAAAGGCCTTAATAACAATGATAAAATTTCAAATATGTGCTAGATTCCTTGAAACATCAGCCTTCACAGGTGTCAAATTTCTGCAGTCAGTCAACAGAATTTCTTGAGTGCCGGGCTGTTCTGAATCTGGTCACCATTTACCAGTCCTTGGACAGTAGTCACCAAACAAATGTGAGTAGAAAAAGTGTCGAGTGAAGTTTCTAAGAGATCCAGGGCCTAGGTAGGTAAAGAGCCCAAGGTACTGCTGAGAATGTTCGGGAGACTACCCTGCTGGACAAGCATGAGGAGGGGATTTTGACCAGGGAGACTTTGATGAGATTCCAAATCAGATTGAGAGACGGAATCTAGAAATTTCAGTCCACTGTCTCTAAGCTCACTTCTTCTGCCCAAGTTTACTGTGCCTAAACTTAAGGAGTACCCTTTTATGTTTTCTCTCCTTCTCCCTTTTTCTGTTTCTATTTTCCTAAATCAAGTTTGACTACCTATTACTCTCAGTTGACTATAAGTTGCAGACAAATAGTAGTATCCAGTTCAGACTACCTACCATATTGCTGATAATATGTTGTCATTTACCAGAGGAAATCAAGCTTACTTGACAGCAGCTTTGCCACTCTCAGTTACTGAATTCAGTCTTGCTGAATGGAGAAGAAAGGAAAAGATGCAGTTCATTTCCCTTCTAATATGTGGATTAATTCATGTTCAGCAGCCACTGACCTCTTAATACCTTTATTATTGTAACAGTGGCAGTGCTTTAAAGAAATCCTGTGTATCTTTGTACACTTAAAAGTAATTAGGAACACACACACACACATTTAGGCTAAAGTAATGCTCAAAATTCTCCAAGCCAGGCTTTAGCAATATGTGAAGCGTGAACTTCCAGATGTTCAAGCTGATTTTAGAACAGGCAGAGGAACCAGAGATCAAATTCCCAACATCCGCTGGATCATCAAAAAAGCAAGAGAGTTCCAGAAAACATCTATTTCTGCTTTATTGACTATGCCAAAGCCTTTGACTATTGGATCACAATAAATTGTGGAAAATTCTGAAAGAGATAGGACTACCAGACCACCTGACCTGCCTCTTGAGACACCTATATGCAGGTCAGGAAGCAACAGTTAGAACTGGACATGGAACAACAGACTGGTTCCAAATAGGAAAAGGAGTACGTCAAGGCTGTATATTGTCACCCTGCTTATTTAACTTCTATATAGAGTACATCATGAGAAACGCTGGGCTGGGAGAAGCACAAGCTGGAATCAAGATTGCCAGGAGAAATATCAATAACCTCAGATACGCAGATGATACCACCCTTATGGCAGAAAGTGAATAGGAACTAAAAAGCCTCTTAATGAAAGTGAAAGAGGAGAGATTTTAGAACAGGCAGAGGAACCAGAGATCAAATTCCCAACATCCGCTGGATCATCAAAAAAGCAAGAGAGTTCCAGAAAACATCTATTTCTGCTTTATTGACTATGCCAAAGCCTTTGACTATTGGATCACAATAAATTGTGGAAAATTCTGAAAGAGATAGGACTACCAGACCACCTGACCTGCCTCTTGAGACACCTATATGCAGGTCAGGAAGCAACAGTTAGAACTGGACATGGAACAACAGACTGGTTCCAAATAGGAAAAGGAGTACGTCAAGGCTGTATATTGTCACCCTGCTTATTTAACTTCTATATAGAGTACATCATGAGAAACGCTGGGCTGGGAGAAGCACAAGCTGGAATCAAGATTGCCAGGAGAAATATCAATAACCTCAGATACGCAGATGATACCACCCTTATGGCAGAAAGTGAATAGGAACTAAAAAGCCTCTTAATGAAAGTGAAAGAGGAGAGTAAAAAAGTTGGCTTAAAGCTCAGCATTCAGAAAATGAAGATCATGGCATCTGGTCCCATCACTTCATGGGAAATAGATGGGGAAATAGTGGAAACAGTGGCAGACTTTAATTTGGGGGGCTCCAAATCACTGCAGATGGTGATTGCAGCCATAACATTAGATGACTCTTTCTCCTTGGAAGAAAAGTTATGACCAACCTAGATAGTATATTCAAAAGCAGAGACATTACTTTGCCCACAAAGGTCCATCTAGTCAAGGCTATGGTTTTTCCAGTGGTCATGTATGGATGTGAGAGTTGGACTGTGAAGAAAACTGGGCACCAAAAAATTGATGCTTTTGAACTGTGGTGTTGGAGAAGACTCTAGAGAGTCCCTTGGACTGCAAGGACATCCAACCAGTCCATTCTAAAAGAGTTCAGTCCTGGGTGTTCTTTGGAAGGACTGATGCTAAAGCTGAAACTCCAATACTTTGGCCACCTGATGCAAAGAGTTGACACATTGGAAAAGACTCTGATACTGGGAGGGATTGGGGGCAGGAGGAGAAGGGGACGACAGAAGATGAGATGGCTGGATGGCATCACCGACTCGATGGACATGAGTTTGAGCGATCTCCGGGAGTTGTTGATGGACAGGGAGTCCTGGCATGCTTCAATTCATGGGGTCGCAAAGAGTCAAACATGACTGAGTGACTGAACTGACTGACTGATGCAGAGAGAGATCTCTAGTGAAGAAAGTTTCAGTATGTTTTATGCCAAGTCCTATTAGTGCACAAAATGAAGTCTACTCTATGTTATTGATTTTAAGCCAAACAAACTTAAACCGGATCATTCCCCCAGCATTGTCTGAATGCCCAGAGACAATACCCAGTGAAATCCCGCATTCTTGCCTTCAGTCTGGGTCATGGGATGAAAGCTAGCAACACAGAAAAGAACATTTCAGCTGGCTTCTCGAGTGTCTGCATATCAGAGTTAAGGGAAATCACCCCATGGTTTTAACTGTAAAAATAACTGCCTTTTTCATCTGTTGGGAAAAGAAATGTAGAAAATAAATGTTAGCTTTTTCCATCTTCCTAAGTGGATATTAGGGTAATAGTTGCTCAGAAAGAGTGCCATGATAAAGAGGACTATGAACCACCAGATAACTTTTAGGAATATTTTTACCATTTTGTTCCTTTAATGTATTATAGCTTTTAACCTGCTCAATGAGTAACCTCTAATTGGAAAAAAACTTGTCTAATTATGTTAACATTTAAACTCCTGAATTTGAGACATACAAATATAAAAACATAAAATCTTTCTATATTATATAGTCATTTGCTTTTTTGTTTGTTTAAATGATAATATGTATTGTTGTTATTCAGTCGCTAAGTCATGTCCAACTTTTTGTGACCCCATGGGCTGCAGCAACACCAGGCTCCCCTGTCCTTCACTGCCTCCTGGAGTTTGCTCTCCAACTCATGTCCATTGAGTTGATGATGCCATCCAACCGTCTCATCCTCTGTCACCCACACTTCTCCTCCTGCCCTCAGTTTTTCCCATAAACAGGGTCTTTTCCAATGAGTCGGCTCTCACATCAGGGGCCAAAGGATTGACTGATTTGAGCTGCTTGCTATCCAGGGCACTCTCAAGAGTCTTCTCCAGCATCACATTTCAAAAGCATCAGTTCTTTGCTGCTCAGCCTTCTTTGTGGTTCATCTCTCACATTTGTGCATAACTACTGGAAAAACCATAGCTTTGGCTCCTTAGTTCCTCTTCACTTTCTGACGATGTAGGTGACCATGTGTAAAAACTCAGGTCACAAATCCAAAATTGTCTGTGAATGTAGAGTATATGCCAGTCTAATGTTAAGGAGTATTTAAAGCACAATTCAGGAAATCTATATAGTTTTTTAATAAATTATTTCCTTAGAACATTTGTATACTTAAAATACTATATTATTTGGTTATTTATAGATTATAACCATCTCTCAGTATAATAGATTCCTTTTTCATAGGGAAATTAGCTAGTACTTCTTTTAAAATTGGCACTGCAAGTCATACCTATAAATTAACTTGTACAATCATAAATCTAACATTAGAATTTCTCTAAAATAAACTGCTTTGCGTTCAAGCCTAAAAATTATTTCAGTTTCTTTCAAAAGAGCACTTTTCTAGGTGATAATGCAAAATTTGAGATGTTGAGAGTTTTGGGGGTTTTGGGGGTTTTTTTTTAGTTCTTCAAAAAATTAATCAAAATACTTTTGGACCATTTAAAAATATTGTTAGCAATGCTAACAAAAGTTAAGGAAATGGAAGCAGTATGACAATAGTTAAAAGCACAAGCTAGCACTACTTTGTGACTGTACCATTAACATTATGACAGGGGGCAAGTTCTTAAACCTCTTTATTCCTTCAGTTTCTTCTCAGTAGGATGAGGTTAATAATAGCATCTATCTCAAATGATTGTTAGAGTAAACTAAGTTAATATTTATAAAATATTTTTATAAATTTGTAAAACATTTGATAAATACATAGTTTATTGTTAGGATAGTGATTCTCCACATTATTAGAGACTGATTGGTTTTATGTAATCATCTTTTGGACAAAACCGTATTTTCCATCTAGTCTATTTGAATTTTGGAATTTTCTTTAGGACCAGGGAGATAAGAGATAGCTTCCACAGTGGTTAAACTGAAGCTGGCCAGTAGCAGCTTGTAAGAATTTTGTGAGCTCATTGTGAAACATAGACATTGTTAACAATTAAAAATTACATTCAATTTTCAATTTAAATATTTTTTTAAAAAGAAACATCAATGCTCAAAACTTACCGCTTCCTAATTACTTTTCTTATCTTTGTCATTGAGGTTATTTATGTCTCTTATGTCTGGGAAATCTACATCGTAGGGTACTACTATTCATCTCTTCCCAACTCTGTAGTTCATTGACATCACATAAGCAGCTTGAAATCAGTCATTGGTAGGAGTATTTACACCACGGAAATCAGTAAATACTGTAAATTAGGGCTCCTTCTGCCCCCAAAAGCTCATTGTTCTACATTTATCATCACACACTCAGTGAGTGTCAGATTGTCCCACTGGTTTCTGTTATTCTTTTACTAAATGTTAGCATGAGTGAAACAGAGATGATATGATTTCCTGTATTAAGACTGTAAAAAAATATCCCAGCATATTAGTAGAGATTTCCCCTGTAGATAAACACCTTTCCTGTATTAAACATCCAGAATACTCTATGTCTGTAGAACCATAAAAGATGAAGACGGAGCTATTATTTTTCTTACTCTGAGTAATAGCAGTCTCCTTCTGTGTATCATTGCATAGTTATATATTCTTTGATAGGAGCCTCACGATAACCCTGTCAGCTAGGCAAGATGCCTGCTGTTCTCACTGTCATACAGACTCCACAAGATTATTACTTTCCCGTGGTTTTTCAGTTTACAGTTGAGGAGTATTACATATAGATTCAGACTTTGTGACTGCAAATAAAAGTTTCACTATGTGATGAATGTTACCTTCTTTAGTGAAGCTTCATTAATTGTGAGTTAGACTCTCTTTTCTCATAGCCACCTTTCCCCGACCTTTTGCCCTCTCCTTTCTCTTTTTCTCGAGATGGTGCATGCTTGCTAAATCACTTCAATCATGTCCAGCTCTTTGCAACCCTACGGACTGTAGCCTGCCATGGGATTCTCCAGGCAAGAACACTGGAGTGGGTTGCCTTGCCCTCCTGCAGGGAATCTTCTGACCCGGAGATCGAACCCAGGTCTCACGTCTCCTTCACTGGCAGGCAGGTTCTTTACCACTAGTGCCATCTGGGAAGCCCTTTCTCAAGATATCAGATGCTAACCATCAAATGTGTTTGAGTTTTTATAACAGTTACACTAGCAAATGTTTTCTCAGATAGATCTGGGTATTTGAGCTCTCTGAGACTGATGCTGTTGTCTGTTGTATATTTAGAATTCTCATTCTCCATCCTTTTTCCCCATCCCAGCTCCTGACATCATCTCTGTGAGTCCACCACCCCTACTTTCCAGTTCATTTTGTCCAGTGCCCATTTTTCTGCAGATTACTGTGGTCTCCATTCCCACCACAGTCCTTGGTACCAACAGACAGTGGTTCAGACTCCTGACTCTCCCACTCAAGCCTCCCAGCTTTCAAGCTCAAAACATGGCTTACTGTCTTCAGTGAGATGTGCTTTCTCTGCCCTTCAGCTTCCACTGTTATTCTCATCTTATTCCGCTTAAAGTCTAGGGCCCGTTGTTCCAACCATTATTACACATTCCCTCAGCTCTCCTGGTGCTCTCTCCTTCCATGCCATCATTTAACAAGACTCTGGGCCTCAACAAGCTCAGTCTCTACCTTCTGCATAATATAGCCATGTGATGAGCAACCCCACAGTCACATAACCATAGTTCACTATATTCCCTAGATCCTTTAGTGTATAGTTATCTTAAAGCTCAGCATTGTCTCTGGATCTGGTTTTGTTTGCAGTTTTATCTTTTGGCGATGGATCTTTTTATTTCCTCTTGCTTTTCTGTGTCTCATAATTTTGATTGTCATTCACTGAAGGTACAAAACTATAGGGACTGAGGCAAGTGTTATTTAAACTCAGATGTGGGTCTGTCTTCTCTGTCAGGCCTTTAGTGTGGGGAGGGTTATTCGCCCTGTCTATAGGTTTTGCATTTTGTTTCTAGGCTTGTGCTAAGTTTGCCACAGGGTTCCAGTGCTTGTCTGCTGTCCTCCTGTGCTTCAGTGAGGTCTGGGGCGCTGAGGGTGGGGGCCGCTGAAGGTGGGGGCCCTCAGAATACCTGCTGCCAACTCAGCGCAGGTTTCCTCTCTGCTCTCTCGCCTTCCCCCAGAGCAGGCAGCTCGGTGCCAGGTGAGTGGTGGATGGGGGAAATGGGGGCTGTGGGAGGGGCTCTTGGCTTTCCTACTGCAGTCTTTTAGGGTTTTAGGCAGGCCCTAAAACGGTCTCAGCCTTCCTGCCCTGTAAGCGAGCTGCTGAGTGCTCAGGTGGTAGCCTTCCTGCCCCCGCCGTATGGAGGCCAGCGTGGGGCTCCAGATGTGGACAGCCTCCTGCCCTCCCCTCCCCGGCGATTGAGTCAGTGCAGGTTTTCTGCCCACCCCACCCCAGGGCAAAGGCAGCTCCCTGCAGTCTGGCAGGGACAGGCTGTGACAGTTCCTTGCCCCGCCCCAGGAACAGATGAGCAGCCTCGTGTCACACGAAGTCCTGTCCATGGTGGCCCTTGCTGCTCCAGCCGCAGCCGCGATTACTTCGTGTCAGGGGAGGATCCAGGGCATGGATGATCCGCCTGCTGCACCCTTGAACCTGTGCGGGTCCTGTGTGCACCCGCGCCACCCAGAGACTCTCTGAGGTCTCCTGCCCACCACCTCATGAGAGAAAGCAGGCTCTCTCTGGGGCTCTGGGGAAACCAAACTACCTTGCTAGCGAATAAGCAGGCTTTCAAGGTTGGTACCGCTTGAGCTGTCTTCCTCCTGCCTACTTTTATGGCAGCACTTCTCCCTGTGCTCTGCCAAGAGAAAATGAGTTCCCATGGCCCGTCTTCTCCCACGGGGGCTTACCACCCTTGGGAATCCAGGTCAGCTGAGGGCCGGCTCAGTGAGGAGCCAGTCTCGGAGCTGTGCGGCTTTCCCCGTGCAAGGTCAGAGCAACATTCTCTCGCAGCTTTCCTCATCTTAAGCAGCAGCAGGTCTCCTGCTTCCCTTTTAAGAAACTCTCAGTTTTCACAGGCCCTGCAAGCCCTGTCTCCCCAGCCATTCCCCTGTCACGCCCCTTCGCCCTCGCTCACCCTCTTCCAGAAACAGTGCTGCCTCAGTCCCTCGGGCGTGCTGAGCTCTTCCCCTCCCAGAGCCTCTGCACTTGCTCTCATTCTGCAGCCTGGAGCATTCTTGCCCACATTTTACCCAGGTGACTCCCAACAATTCCAGAGATTCTTCCTTCCTCCTTCATCCCTTTCTCCAAACTGTGCATAAAACACTTTCTCATTTTTCCTCACAGCTAGACAGTATCCCCATATCTGACATGTTGTCTTTAATCAGTCCCCAAGGGTGGTTATTTAGATTTTCAGTCTTTTATTTTTATAATTAATTATCTTGTACATAAAGGTTATCTGTAAGATACATTTTTAGAAGAACTGCCAGATCATATGGAGCCAGTTCAGAGGTTTCCCTGGTGGCTCAGCTGGTAAAGAATCTGCGTGCAATATGGGAGACTCATCTTCAATCCTTGGGTCAGGAAGACCCCCTAGATTCACTATGTGAATTCAGTATTCACAGTGACAGCCCACTCCTATATTCTTCCCTGGAGAATCCCAAGGACAGAAGAATCTGATGGGCTGTAGTCCATGGAGTCACAAAGAGTCAGACACAATTGAGCAGCTAACATTTTTCAACCTAAGTGATTAAGAGTTTGGGCTCTACTATCTGCCAGCTGTGTAACCTTGGGCCGATGATGGAAGCTGTCCATGCCTGTTTCCTCATTTGTAAAATAAGGTCAATAACAGGACCATTAAAATTGTTGTGAGACGTGAGAAAGTCAGTACGTGTGTAACAAGTGTCCAATATATGGCCACTCCATTATTGTGAACTATTGTTTTTGGCATTTAAAGTTTAGGCAGATTTTGATAAGGTTCTCCCATACTTATGTGATCATATTTATACATCCATCAATATGAGAATGTTGCCTCTTCATACCCTCAACACAATGTCTTATTAAACTACTTTTACCCTTTGCTAACATGATGAATATGGCCTCTCATAATAGTTTACTTTGTATTTTTCTTGTGAAGAGTGAAATTAAGCTGTTTTCATATTTTAAGTATGTTCGTGTCTTGAATGTTCTACATATTCTACAGACTCCTATTTGTCATTTCTTTTCTTTTACTGATTTGTAGAAGTTATTGATGTATTAAGGAGTTTAACTTTTGTCTGTGCTGTGAATTACTTTCAGAGTATTCAATACTTTTTTTTCCTAGTTCTTATTCTTATTTTTGATGATGTCTTTAATTATGATTACTTTTTTAATGTTCCATAAGACCAAGGTCCAAGTTTATTTGTTATTCATTATCTATCAAACATCAAGTAAAATGATGAACATATAAAATTACTCAGTTACAAAAAATGATCCATAATTATTTAATGAATGGACCAAATATGACAAAGAGAACTTTAATACATAAGTAGACTGGGGAAATGGAAGGGAGCTGTTTTGTATGGACGTGTGAGGAGTTTGGTTTTGGATACAGAGTGTTAGGTGACAGCCAGTAATCTAAGCTGAATTTGCAGGAGACTACTTTGCCTGCTTTGGCAAAGTACTCATGAAGAGTACACTGGAACAAATGACCTGTGATGGAAAGAATGTTATGTGAGGGTTCATAAACAAATACTTGCAGTCAGAAACAATAGTTGTCATAACAGTTTTAAAGCAAATATGAAAAGAAAAGGAAAATAAGAGCATTATGTATTTGCAAGGATAAAGATGTGGGGAATGCAGAAAAATTTTAATGCCTTGGGCCTATTACTGATATAACAATGATCAAAAACTATTTAGATAATATGTTGTATTTATACCCAAATCACTTACTATGAAGTGATGAAAACCTTTACTAGGGGAAAATTGAATCCATCATAGTTATACAAGCTTGTAGAAATCAAAAGTGTCCTTTCTCTATAAAGCAGGATATTCAGTTTATCAGTATATTGTGGTCTTTAGTTTATAAATGGACAGTAATTGTGTTTTCCATCAATGAACTCTTACTGAAATATAGCTGCTATCGCATTAATCCCCAAGTCTGTTTTTTCAGACTGTATTACCTGCATAAAAATAAGAAACTACCCTGTTTCCTAAAAGGAAATACTGTTTTATCAGAACAGATAATTTATTCTAAAATATTATTTAATTCACAATAATATATTGATGGCTACAGTCACTTATAATCATTTTGACTTATATAGATATGAACTGGTACCTTTAATAAATCTGTTGTGAAGTTATAGTCCTTGTAATAATTGTAAGAAAATACTCAGACAGAAACTTTATTTAGATGGCATGGGGATGTGGTATCCCAATGTCAATCTCAAATTTCAAAGGATCCTATGGATTAAAAGATACTGTCTTTAAATATGCATATTTTTTCTCCTCATTAAAAAAAAAAAAGACCTGTGAATTAAGATTAGAAATATGACTGTAACTGCACTTGACAGACAAGTTATTTAAAGAAAAATCTTAGTCACATTAGAATGCCTTTCTACTTTTAGCATGTCTTTGCCGTATTGATTCGCATTCCTGGCATTTCTGAACATTTTTGTCATAAAAGCATGGTTTTTGTGTATAGTCATCAGATTCTTCCCTTCAAGTGAGAGACTTGTCAATGAAGAATGAAGTGATCTGTACAAAGATGCAGAAAGCGTAAAGAAGACAAATCTCTATGAACTGAAGCAGCAGCAGCGGTTGATCATGGCCTGTCTGACTGAAGGCGTGCTGGCCATGAATATTAGCGGAGATGTATACAGTGTCACTTCAGGGGCTTTTAAGAAACTAGTCATTTGCTTATGATGGTCCCCAGAAATGCTTCTTTTCTGCTTAAAATAGAAACAATTATTCATTAAGAAGTAAAAGAATCTCCTAGGTGGCCTGTGTTAATCTGCAGAGGAAATAATTACAGAATTTGGCATCAGGGTCTTATTTTGTACAACTTGTGTTAAAAGATTGGAGGTAAATATAAAATAAAACTTGTTCTGTTTTTCTTAGTTATAAAAACAGCATACTTAGAGCTTTTCTCAAAGAATGCAAAGTAAATGCTGATCGAGTAAGGTTTTATTTCATTCATAGTTGCTCTTCCTGATTTTTGCTCTGCTACTTGCTGAGACTTTGAAAGTGAAGTCAATGGTTTGTTGTTATAGCTTAATTACGTTCTAAAGAAGTAAGCTACCTGTGCCATGAGTCTGTTCTTTGGCAGAGGAAACTTCAAAGGAGACTTGATAAGTCAGTATCAAATACTGATCCAATTACAACCCTTCATAGTACTTAGGGGTGGAGCCAAGAGATGGAAACCCTGTGTTCTAAAGGGGTACCACCCATGTATGAGCTGTAAACTCTTTGCAACCCCATGGACTGTAGCCCACCAGGCTCCTGTGTCCATGGAATTTTCTAGGCAAGAATACTGGAGCGGGTTGCCTTTTCCTTCTCTTGGGGATCTTCCTGACCCAGAAAGAGATCAAATGTCTCTTGCACATTTGGCAGGCAGATTCTTTACCGCTGGCGGCACCTGGGAAGGCCGACCTACCCATAACTGGAATATAAGAGAATGGGCTGCCTCAACCTGAACCTGTTCTGTTGGCATGATGAGGATAAAAATGTACTCATTTACAGAAATATGGTCAAATAATTGCTTGCTGACTTCAATCTGCATTTCTTTACATCTGACTAATTATTCTCAACCCCACCACAGAAATGGAAGCTAAGTTTAGCAAATTATTTGGCCATTTATGGTTACTGCACAAAATTCTTAATTAACGAAATAAAATACCACAATCGAAGGTAAATCACTTTGCTAAGCTTTCAAACTTCATAAGGTATTTGTCTTGTGCAAGAGCTACTTGCAAACCCCTGCTGATCTGGCACTCATATAGCAATCCCCTGTAGAACTGAGCCAAAGAATGTAAAGGGAGCCAATTAAACAAACTTTGAGCCCAAACAGATAAGCAGAGGCCATCTTGTCCATCCTTCTACCTCTAGGCAAAAACCATCCACTGCACCACAAGTTTTGGCGTGAATCCTGCTGACAAAAATGCTCACCACATGTAAATGACAAGTCATAATCCATTTAATGCAACTGAAGCAGATTGTTAACTGAAGACTTATTTATTGTATTCTAAGATGCTGAATATGAAAGCTCATCTGAATTGTTTTAATTCCCCCTTTCTAAACAATTATTTTATACAAGAAACATACTCAAATAATTGTAAAGCGGTGGGAATTCTGTGCCCAGGAAATAAAGTTATCTTTATCATCTTATTAAATGTATTTTTGGTTTCCTTTTGCTATAGGTCTACCTTACGGGTGGGAGGAAGCTTACACAGCAGATGGAATCAAGTACTTCATCAAGTAAGTACAAGCATCCCAACCAAGTAAGCAGTTTTCTTCACATCTGGAGAGAACCTGGAAGTTGCAGAATAATCAGTAAAACCAAGAAACCCTCTTGGAGGTTATAAAAATTAGTAACAGGAAACGAAACTTCACCATTTTCATCTCATGTGATTTAAATGTTAATATCATTTAGGGAGGAAAAACCTAATAATTCAAAGGAAACATCAAAAAATTGGAACAAGACTGTCATTTAAACCTAAATGTTACTACCTGAATTCATTTCTGGCTAAAAGTATTAATATTTATGCAAAGTTAATATCTATTGGAAAAATCTGTTTTGCATCTTAAAACTTATTAACAATAATACTAATAACAATCAACATTTTTCGTGCTTTTCAGTATAAACAATTCATTCATTCTGTGAAGATTCTTTGAGCATTTGCTCTGTGGCAGGCAATATTCCATACTATAGTGAAATATATAGACCATTTCTCTGATATTAGGGAATTTACTAATAGGGAAGAAAAACATTCAATATATAACTGAACAGGTAAATGAGACAGTATAAGAACAGATCCCATCTCAGTGGATTCTCAGAACATCCTTCATGTATAGATGAAGAAAATAAGTACTAGAGTAGTTGCCCAAAAATCCACAGCTAACTAAATCACCAAACCAAAAGAGAATCAAGTCTTCAGCCACCAGGATTCCTTCCACTGTACTAGACTGTCACTGATAGAGACCTTTCTTTTAAAGTGTCGCAGAAATGCGTTTTCCAGCTGCTGGGCAGCTCTACTTCCACTGTGCTCTGGGTACCTCTTCTCATGGCAGAGTTGGAGTTAGGAGAACACAAAGGGGACTCCATCTGACTCTTCAGATCTCAAGAGACTTCTTATGTGGCCTTTTTAAAGCAAATGATCCTTGATATGCACGTGGGGAGGAAAACAGAGATGTGTCCTTGCTGCCCTTTCAAATGTACCAGTATTTTTCTAAGCAATATCCACATTTTGAATTTTTAACTTCAGTGATTTTACACAGATTCCCACATCTCTCTTCATCTCAGTTTTCTCATCAAAAATAAGGGGGACTTTACGTGCTTTGTAGAGTTGTTAAATGTTAAGCACCTACCGTAAAATTTTGAACAAATAGATGCCTAATAAGACAGTTGTCATTAATTTACAATATGGAGAAAGCATCATGGTGGAAAAAAGAACAGGAAAAATTGTATGACATTTAAAACATTGAAAATTCAAAAGTTTTATATTTTAAAAACATTTAAGGAAAAGCTAGGGGTAAAGCTAGCAAAGTGTTTTCTTGATTTATTTTTCTTTTGGTCTCTAGCAAAAAGTAATTAACAAAGCAAAGGTGTAGCTTATAACACATGAAGGAGAAAGGGACTTTGGGAGCAAAGAACTCAGGAATTCCATGTACAGATTAGATTTAGGGTCACTTCCCAAATCGTAAGTCTTCCAGAAGGAACCTTTTGCTTCAGCATACTGTTTTAAGTATGTTTATTCCTGAAAGACTTGAATCACCATTGTATAGAGATGGCAAGAAAATGAAAAATCACAATCAAATTTATGTCAGTTGGTAAAGAACCTGCCTGCAATGCCAGAGACACCGGTTTGACCTGGATTGGAAAGATCCCCTGGAGAAAGGATAGGCTACCCACTCTAGTATTCTTGGGCTTCCCAGGTGGCTCAGCTGGTAGAGAATCCACCTGCAATGCGGGAGACATGTGTTTGATTCCTGGGTTGAGAAGATCCCCTGGAGAAGGGAAAGGAAAGGCTACCACTCCAGTATTCTGGCCTGGAGAATGTCCAAAGGGTCGTAAAGAGTCAGACACGACTGAGCAAGGTTCACTACACTTTTCTTTATGTTCACTTTGTGACGCATACAGGAATAAATGTAGGGATGGGGGATGATGCTTAGCAACCCGGCATCTGTTAGGTGTTGTGTGTGTGTGTGTGTGTGTGTGTGTGTGTGTGTTTAATGCATTGCATCATGTAATCTTCCTAACAATGTGGAAAGTGGGCATTGCTCAGCTCTTAATAGGATGATATGGTGGTGAGCTGCATCCTGCTCTCAACCATGCCTATCTCCTAGAAGATCCCCAAAAGAAGTGCTCCATCAAAGGCAGGCAAATTAGCCTTCACTGTAAACCAGGGTTCTTAATTCAGAGGCCTTTGAAAAATGTCAGTAAAGGGGTCTGGACCCAGTGGGGAACTCCCTCACCCCAGCTGCACCTTAGCCATCTGTCAGCATCCGGACACGCAGCTGTGTCAGAGCCTACCCAGTGCCCTATGAGGGAAGGACACTAATGGCACCATCACCACCAAAGAAAATGAAGGGGAGAGGGCCGTGAGTGTGAGGGGGTCAGAGTGAGTGTGCCCCGTCACCTGGGACCCGGAGGTTTAAGCCACTGTCCTTTACGGGCTACAACAGTAGCCTCGGGCTGGGCTACAAAGGAGAATAGCATCCAAGGAGAGGAGGAAAGAGAAGTAAGCAAGCCCTTTGACTGCCTTGAGATCTAGCTCAGTTTCTGTGAAGAAATAGAAAGAGACACTGCATTTGTGTAGTCCACTCCAGTCATAGAAAATACGTTCCTTAGGGAGTTCTCCTTGACCTTAATCTTGACTCCTACCAAAGGCTGAAAAGAGAGAAGATTTTTTAAAGCATAGTGGTGGGTATCCTTGTCTCTCCATTACAATTGGAGAAACTGTGGAAAAGAGGCTAAACTTGTCCAGGTCATGCAGTAGTAAAATTTCAGAGTCAAGCTACAGATCCAGGGTTGCCTGAGTCCAAGCCATCCCCCCAAAACACGTGCCCATGCGGCACCTCTCCACCTCCTTATTTTAACATGGCGTGTTTACATGTGACCAGAAAAATTTTAAACAGATCTTGATTCAGTTAGATTACTGTACTTGTCTCAGGGAGGAATCGGGGTGCTTACCATCCAGCACCAACATTTATTTTAGTTAACTATTCTTAATGGATGTCTTATTCTAAAAGTACTGCATGCTTCCCTACCTTCTTACACCAAGGCCAGTGAACAAAATCATTATGAACATCTGTCTTATATACAATTCAGTGAGTTCTGCAGGGGAATGCTAAGCAGTATAAGCCAGAATAGAGACACAGCTGTCATCTCCGCCTGCTCTCAACAAGCCTGGCCGTCTCCTTATCTCCATTCCCCTTTTTATCCTCTACACACTTTACCATCTTCCCCAGGAGTTTCTTATTTGAGGAGGATAGGATGCCAAATAATCAGACTAATTTGAATTACTTGTAAATAGTCCTTGGGTGCCTGATGGCATGAAAGAACACACTTGCAATCCAGGAAACCTGAGTTTGATTCCCAGGTCAGGAAGATCCCCTGGAGGAGGAGATGGCAACCCACTCCAGTTTTTTGCCAGGATAATCTCATGGACAGAGGATCCTGGTAGGTTGCCATCCATGGAGTCACAAGAGTCTGATACAACTTGGTGACTAAACCACCAGCACGCCTGAAGTGTGAGTCTGCAGGGGCTGTATGTGAGTCAAATGTGTAAGTTCTAATGCTGGTGCATCTGTCTGAGAAAGGCCATCTGGTGTCGGGAAAAGAGCATGGGCTTTGGATTCGCAGCAAGTTGGATTCGCAGCAAGTTGGGTTCAAATGCTGGTGGCTGCATAGAGTTGCTGAACAACCTCGGCCTGTGTGCTTAACCTCTTTGTGCTTTAATGTCTACATTTATAAAATGGAAAGACTATTACCCTTCAGAGAGTGACCTCCTCACAGAATGAATGAGTTTATGTATGTAGAGTGTATCATGACACCTGACCCAGGGCACACACTTTGAGCCAAGGTTAGGCCTCTTCACTCCCTCCTCACTGCCATCTCCACGAGGGTTTCATCTCAGCTCTTAGCTGCATTCAGGTGGGTTGGTAAATAAGTAATGTCTGAATAAGCAAGCATCCACTTTATGTCTTCCTTGAAACTATTTAAACTTTTGTTTTTTCACTTTTCACTCTCCCGACCAAAATTTTGAGCCTGGATAGACTGTGTTACCTTTTGAGTAGGAGTAGTTCATTTACCACGGGAATCATACTTTAGAGGTAAGAATAGCAAGTAATGAACTCAGGTCATTGCCTCTGTCACCTTTACTTAGAACAGTGACTGAAATCACCTTTCCAGAACACTGGAGTAGATGATAGTCTGTGTACATACAGTCTCTTTCCTGAGATTGACACCTATCAGTGTCCTCCCAGAAACTGAATGATTCCATCTGATGGAAGCCTAGCCTCAGGCGAAGGAATAACTGTCTGTGCTGTCCCGAGAACACCTAGATGAAGACAGCTCTCACTGAATATTCTGATCCACCCACATATCCATTGCATATGGGTTAACACTTTGTAGTCAGTCATCTGCTTATATTCTGACACAAGAGAAGAAAGCATTTTACCTGGTGTAAACAAGTACAGTCAAAATGCTGGCATTGTTAGAGCCAGCGTTTCGTGGAATTAACAAACTTCTATATATGTATATGTGTATATACAAATATTGGTATTCACATATGCAAATAGGCAGAGCTTACTCACTTGTTATATATGTCAATGCATGCAAGGGAAATTTTTCTTATTTTCTCATTAGAGAAAGAGTTGTAGCATTCTTCTGTTCAATGACAAAATGCCAGTTATCTTGATGTTGCTGTAATGAAACTATCTAGTGAATCTGACCATCTTACCACCCAACTTCTTATCTTCCATTTATAGTTATATACTATTAAATTAACAAACTTCTATATATGTATATGTGTATATACAAATATTGGTATTCACAATGCAAATAGGCAGAGCTTACTCACTTGTTATATATGTCAATGCATGCAAGGGAAATTTTTCTTATTTTCTCATTAGAGAAAGAGTTGTAGCATTCTTCTGTTCAATGACAAAATGCCAGTTATCTTGATGTTGCTGTAATGAAACTATCTAGTGAATCTGACCATCTTACCACCCAACTTCTTATCTTCCATTTATAGTTATATACTATTACATATTTACAATAGCTTTTTGACAGCATTTCACTTTAAAAGTTCATATACTTTGCATGTTATAATCTAACAAAATTATTTAAAACCTATGTTTAATAGTAAAAAATGAACTTAAATATTACAAACTAGAATAGCTGCTACATTGCTTTCATTGAACTCTTTTTTTTTCTCTTGAAAAAAAATAGAAATTCACTGTGATCAATAGCCTTGATTTCATGTATTAATTCTCTATTGCTGCTTAATAAATTCCCACAAATTTTGCAGCCTTAAACAGTAAATATTTATTTTCTTACCCAAGTTTCAGAGGGTCAAGAACCAGAAGTGCTTTTGCTAGATCATTCTGATTCTCTGTCTAGGTTTCTCATGAAGTCGTAATCAAGCTCTTAGCGAGGTCTGAGAATTGAAGAGTAGCTTAGTGGGGCTGGATATTTGTTCCAAGCTCCCATGAGAGGTTTTGGTTCCTCACCATACCTGGACCTTTCTCCATTGATAGGGTCATAGGGCGGCATAAACATGGCAGCTGGCTTCCTTGGAGCAAGAGACCAGAGAAACAGTGAGAGAAAAAGAAACACTGAAACAAGAGCTGCAGTGTGTTCTATAACCAATCTCAGAAGTGGGTGACTTCCTTTTTGCCCTGTGCTATTCACAGACCCCGGTACAATGTAGGAGGCAGCTACGTAAGAGTGTCCATGCCGGAAGGTAAGGAGCTATCCTAGAGGATGCCTACCACAGTGCTGTTTCACAACGTAGTATGTGTTCAGTTCAGTTCAGTTGCTCAGTCGTGTCCAACTCTTTGCGACCCCATGAATCGCAGCACGCCAGGCCTCCCTGTCCATCACCAACTCCCAGAGGTCACTCAGACTCACGTCCACTGAGTCAGCGATGCCATCCAGCCATCTCATCCTCGGTCATCCCCTTCTCCTCCTGCCCTCAATCCCTCTCAGCATCAGAGTCTTTTCCAGTGAGTCAACTCTTCACATGAGGTGGCCAAAGTACTGGAGTTTCAGCTTTAGCATCATTCCTTCCAAAGAAATCCCAGGGCTGATCTCCTTCAGAATGGACTGGGTTGGATCTCCTTGCAGTCCAAGAGACTCTCAAGAGTCTTCTCCAACACCACAGTTCGACAGCATCAATTCTTCGGCGCTCAGCCTTCTTCACAGTCCAACTCTCACATCCATACATGACCAGTAGAAAAACCACAGCCTTGACTAGACGGACCTTAGTTGGCAAAGTAATGTCTCTGCTTTTGAATATGCTATCTAGGTTGCTCATAACTTTTCTTCCAAGGAGTAAGCATCTTCTGATTTCATGGCTGCAGTTACCATCTGCAGTGATTTTGGAGCCCCCCAAAAATAAAGTCTGACACTGTTTCCCCATCTGTTTCCCATGAAGTGATGGGACCTGATGCCATGTTCTGCATTTTCTGAATGTTGAGCTTTAAGCCAGCTTTTTCACTCTCCTCTTATATTAATAATTAAATCATTATATAATCTATACATCTGTACAAACAACACAAAAATCTCAATATCATATTCTTGCTTGAAACATTAAGTTGTACTGTTGCTGATTTTTTCAAGTAGATATAATCATTGATTTTAACAGTGACTCATACTTGACTTATAGTTCCTTTTTGTTGATACACCTTCATATCAGATCCTGAAACCTGAGATACACTCCACATATTATAAAACCTGTTTTCCATTACATAGGAGATATTAACTCCCAGCATTACCACTGCATATCAGTAAAACCTGAGCAGTCTGTGATTTCTGAATAAAAAAGAAGTTTCTGTCTTATAGCAGAGAAGGCAAATAGATTTCAACTCACTTTCTCAAGTGTTGCTTATGAAGAATTCTGAGGCCACATTCAACCTCACTGACATGTGTCTTAATCCATCAGCAGTGTTTGCTGTGGGTGCCAGGGGAAGAGGTGTGTGGGACACGTGCCACATCTTGTGGTCTCTGCTCTTCCAGAGCATGTTGCCAACATAGGAACTCTGTGGGATGAGCAGTAATAATGCAAACTATAGTTTGGAATGAAAAGTTAAACAGTGATGCCTCCTCCCAAAACAAGAACAGTACATAAGAGCTTTGCCTTTATGACTTCAAAGGAAAGCTGATTTCCAATGGGCCTGTTTTTCTCATACCTTTCTAGTTGGAGTCCATTAGCTACCCTAATGATTGTCTGAATTTGGGTTGTTAAAGTGTTAGTCAGTTATGTCTAACTTTTTGTGACCTCGTGGACTGTAGCCCACCAGGCTCCTCGGTCCATGAGATTCTCCAGACAGGAGTGCTGGAGTGGGTAGACATTTCCCTTCTCCAGAGGATCTTCCCAACCCAGGGATCGAACCGAGGTCTCCTGCATTGCAGGCAGATTCTTTACCATCTGAGCCACCAGGGATGCCCAGCTTGGGGTAGAATATCCTATTAAGTTGTTTCCAGGCAGGAAAAAATGTAGATCATACCCTGTATATGAATGAAATTTGTCATTGTCAGCCTTCTGTATTAATTAAAGGCTTAAGTTACATTCATCATCTCATTTATAAAATAATGCACATAGTGTCTGTGTTAGGTCATTCTAACGTGATGGGAAATTAGGGAAGGGAGAGTGGAGAGCAAGGGATGTTTTCTGAATTGAAAATAAAAGCTACTACTTTTAAGTTTTCCTAAATCCTTGGCAGATGATTTTTTTTTTCATTTATTTACTTTTAACTGAAGGAGAATTGCTTTACGATATTGTATTCGTTTTGCAAGGAGTGGGACACGACTGAGAGACTAGGCACACACACCCGTTGACGTGAAGCAGCCACAGGCGTGCATGTGTCCCCTCCCTGTGGAGCCTCCCTCCCACTCTCCGTCACCCCGCCAGGGTGTCACGGAGCCCCAGTTTGAGTCCCCTGCGTCATACAGCAGATTCCCACTGGCTATCCATTTTGAGTATGGTAGTGTATCTATTTCCACGCCTCTCTCTGTATTCATTCTACCCACTCCGTCCCCCGCCCCATGTCCATACTCTGTTCTCTATGTCTGTTCTCCCTTTCTGCTTGGCAGGTGATTTGAACTCCACTTTAGTAGATACTGTCAGCAGCCCTCCCTCTGAAGACCTCATTAATTTGGCTGCTTTGATTAATTTTGAATGAGTTAAGAAAAACCCACAGATAGCCCTCTAAAGTTTAAGTCTCACTTGATGAACTGTTAGGGCATTTCTATGCGCCTAGCTTCAGCATCAGTAAGGAGCAATGGGGAAGGCTCTTCAGTCCTGAGCATTTCATTCTTAATAAGACTATAATGAAGAAAACATCAGAGGACCTGAGGGAGGGAATATGGAGCTTTTTAATGGTTTGTCTCCAAACACTTCTTAGCTATGAGTAAATTGTAAGGTATTGAAACCAGGTTTGGATGTATACATCTATGTGATAACTGGTTTAGAATATCCAGTAACTAGTACAGTGCCTGGTAGGTGTACCAACTGAATAAATATTAATATTTATCAAATGAGTGAATACTGTCTTTAAGGAAGAAGTTTTGGGTGGGGAGAGGGGGGAATATGGGCCTTCATATCAGAAAGAGCTGGTTTTGATTTTTGTTTTGCTGCATGTGTGGCTTGTAGGATCTTAGTTCCTCGACCAGGAATCAAACCTAATTCCCGGACCACCAGGGAATTTCCCAGACCTAGTATCTAATGTTTATGCCACCATTTTTTGGTGTAACTTGGTGTAATTGATATTATTTCAGTTGTCTGTACTCCCATTTCTCATCGAAAAGCAAAGATAGCAGTTTATCCAGTTTGAGAGTTGAATAAAATAACTCACTTGCCACAAGGTGAGTGCATAACAGATGTTGGCTTCCCCCACCTTCCCTTACATTACTCCACTGCTATTTGCCAGTGGAGGAGTTTTAAATGACAGCACTTGCACAGTTGCAAATAGAAACCAACAGCCAAAACCTACCCCATGCGCCTCGCCAGCCAGCCAGAGCTGTGTGACAGGAGCAGAGAGATGGCGGTGCTCAGGAGCCTGGGACGCCTGCGCTGGGTATTCTATAAATACGACGCGGGCGTAGCCGCAGGAAGCACAGGATGAGCAACTGTCATTCAGACAGAAGGCCCGCGGGCTGCCCAAGGCTGCCCAGAATGCCAGAGCCCCCTGAAGTGAATAAAACATCCAGATCCAAACAGACAGCATCAAACTCTTCCCCCCACCCCACCATTTAACCAATGACAGGTATGACTGAGGCAGGAAGCATGTTTTTCTTTTAGCATTTTATCAGAGAGATATAAAAAAGTATCTTTAGGGACTGTGTGAAGTACTTTGGAAATTCATTACCTTTCTAGGGTTATACTTTTTTCTTGTTTTATATTTTGTTTAATTGTTTTTAATTTTGGAAATTCTAAAAATATAGAAAGTATGAAAAATAAAATATTACCCAGTGCCCACTAACATTTTATTATATTTTCTTTTAGTATTTTTTAATTAAAAAATAGGACATTTTAGATCAAACTGAAATCCCCTTTGTTCTCCTTTCTCTGTCTTATCCCATCCCTGGGGACAATTGCTATTATGAATTTAAGATGTATTCTTAAAATATTTTTAATACTTTTTATGTACAGAGGACATATGAGTGTATTTTAAAGGTACAAGAGGGACAGTTTACCCTACATATTTTTTTGTATCTATCATCTTACAAGTTGCTTTTCTCATTCAGTATTGATTTAACCATGAATATCTTGATAGTGAATGAGCCTTTTTTGTTTTATATTATTTATAGTATTTGTAGGGTTATATTAAATACTTTCATTTAGCCAAATGTGTAATCTTCTCTGCCTCTAAGACCCTTTATTTAAATTGCTCAGTAAATACTAACTTGTTTGTAACTTTCCCTTCCAAATTTGGTCACTGTATTAGTCTGCTAGGGCTTCCATAACAAAAAACCACAGACTGGGTGGCTTAAACTGGGTTAGAACTTTTTTCTCACAGTTCTGGAGGCTAGAAGGCCAAGATCAAGATGCCATCAGGATTCACATCTTGCGAGGACCCTCTTCTGGGTGTAAAAAACTGCCTTCTCGCTGTGCCCTCACATGGCCCCTTCTCTGTGTATGGAAAGAAAGGTCTAGAGTGTCTTCCTTTACTTACAAGGACACTAATCTCTCTGGATCAGAGTCTCACCCCCATGATCTCACTTAATCATCTCCACAAAGGCCGCATTCTCCAACAGAGCCACATTAGGGTTTAGGGCTGCAACATAGAGCTGGGAGGAGTGGAGGACCCAGTTCATTCCATAACAGTTGCTTCTCCCTTAAATTACTTTCCATAATCTCTAGTACCTTTTCTTCAGCCAATAATCTCCAATACAATATAGCATATAATATTCCTTGCTGTATATTTGCTGATTTTCATGCAAATTGCAAGAATTAATACACACCCAGTGCCTCTTCCCTCAAGATGCAGTCTTCAGTGGGAGAGGTAGCTGATGGGGCGTGGGGGTGGTAAATGGAATAATAGCTCCCTGGTAATATTAATGTGCTGATCCCCAGAATGTTTGAGTATATCAGGTTCCACGGCAAAGGGGCCTTAAAGCTGTAGGTGGAATTAAGGTTGCTAATCAGCCGACTTTAAAATAAGAAGGTTATCCTGGATGATCCATGTGTGACCAAACTAATCGCATGAGTCCTCAGCAGTGGAAAAGAGAGGCTGAAGGAGTGAGTCAAAGGGAAAGAAATGACGACCAGAGATACACTGTGTGGCTGACTTTGAGATGGAGGCTGCAAGTCATGGAATGGGGGTGGCCTTTAAAAGCTGGAAAGGAAAGGAGATGAATTCTGTCCCAAAACCTCCAGAAAGAAATTTAGCCCTGCCAACACCTTGACTTGAGCTCGGTAAGAACCATGTTGGACTTCTGAGCTACAGAACCTTTAGTCAGTAAGTTAGCATTTTTTTAAGCACTGTGTTTGAGGCCATATGTTACTGCACCAAGAACCAAGAGAAAACTGATACAGAAACTCAGAAGTGGAGGGGCGAGAGTGATGCTTATGATGGACCTACTATGTGTCAGGCAAGAAGCTAGGGAATTTATATGTCTTCTCTATATTTATTAACACTGTTAAGACAGTTCTTATGTTTTCTAGATTGGGAAACTGAGACTCAAAGTTTAAGTAAGCTTCCCTGGGACATACAAGTAATCCAGTGAGTGCCTGTTTTTCAGTCACTCAGTCACATCCGACTCTTTGTGGCCCCATGGACTGCAGCATGCCAGGCTTCCCTGTCCTTCACCATCTCCCAGACCTTGCTCAAAGTCGTGTCCATGGAGTGAGTGATGCCATCCGGCCGTCTCGCCCTCTGTCGTCATCCCCTGCTGTCCGGGCAATACACGATTTCAGACCAGGTCTGCGCCATCTGCTCCACTGCTGTGTGGCAGGGCACTGGGGCTCTCAGCTTCAGGTCCTTCAGTTGCCAGATGATGTGAAAAGTTTAAGTCTGCTTGGGAAGCAGGCATCACACATAATTTTTATTTATATTGAATGAAGTTTTTATGAATTTTGTGATAAATGCTTTTAAAATGCTTTAGAGATATAGTCTGTGATCACTGAATCAGTCATATGAGGTACACTCAAGTCATGACCCCATGGACTGTAGCCCATCAAGCTCTTCTGTCCATGGAATTCTCCAGACAAGAATCCTGGAGTGGGTTGCCATTTCCTTCTCCAATTAGTCAATACATTGCATCTTGTAAAGCTAAAAAGCTCTTTCCAAGTGATGTCATTTAATCCATCCCAGAGCCTCCATATATATTGTTGTTGAAACCAACCCGTATAATAGAGCCCCAGAAAGGAATATAACCAAGTGGTAAAATTCTCAGAAGTCAGATTTGGATCCAGATCCTGGCTCTAACATTTACTAGTTTTATTACCTGGGGTAATGTATTTTACCTCTCATATATTTTAGCTTCTTCATATCTAAAATGAGGATAATAAATGTAACTATCTTTCCTTTACAATATAAATATATATCCCACCCAGCTCTTCTGTCCATGGGATTCTCCAGGCAAGAATCCTGAAGTGGGTTGCCATGCCCTCCTCCAGGGGATCTTCCTGACCCAGGGATCAAACCCATGACTCATGTCTCCTGCATTGCCAGGCAGTTTGTTTATCACTAGCACCACCTGGGAAGCCCATATATAAAATATAAATATGTAAATATATAAATCAGGATCTATAATATTTATAAAATACAAGCATAAAACAAGATTCTAAAAAACAGTTAAACCTATTTATTCACAAAGCCAAGGTGGTATACCATTAGAAACCATCAGTATGTAAAGTTCATGAGAACACTGTAAGGGCTGGAGGCATATTTTATTTTTATCCCATAACTTTTTACTGTAATTGCAGGTTTCTGTTTTATAGCACTCAGTCTCAACTACCTTTTGCACTTAGGATTATGGATTCCATAACACTGATAAAATACCTCAAGAGTTTAGAGATGGTCTCATATGGGACCCCTCAAAGTTTCCAGTTTTGTGATGCTGTTCTTCTCTAACATAATATGTGTATTTATATCTTTATTTTTTAGTGTAGTCAGCTTAACTTTGATAGAAAAGTAATATTAGGATTAGTATAAAATTAGTTGAAACTATTTCAAATAATTTTAGTTTTTTTAAGATTTGAAATTTCATAA
>SJYC01101709.1:0-19810 GCA_006408675.1 Madoqua kirkii
TGCACGCGATCTTGTTAAACTCACAATGACATATAAACAATATCATTTACAATGAAAGATTAACAAAAGAACCTCTTCCATCATCACAGACTATTATAAAAATGAATTTCTACAAAACTGGCGCATTTTTTTTTATCTTTAAACCACTTTTTTCTTAATAAGCTGTCCTAAATTTTTATTTTGAAAGAAAGCATTTTGCATGCTAGGAGGTAAGAAACATAAGGAGGGTAATTATAATTGGATTTAAATAATTCACTTATATTTCTTTGCCAGTAAGTAAAGCATGTTCTCTTGGGGGTTTTTTAATAAGCTCTAAAATATGTCTTTCAAATTACTAATATTACAAAAGGAAACATACAACACTGTCATCTTCCTGGCTCAAATATTACTGTTTTCAACAGTAGACTTGGCAGTCATTCCGAGGTAAGCAGTATTAGGCTTTTTAGATTTTCAGATATATCTGAACTGCTGTTGATTGCTCCCCGAATCAGGTCAGATGCACTCTCTGCGGAAGAGTTGCCAGAGGTACTGTATGTTCAAATGGAAGATTTTTGTGTTTCATAGTCAGCCTCATTTATTTTCCAGACCTCTAAATTTTTCATAGTAAGTAGCAGCATTTCACTTTGTGAACTATGGAGTCTTTATGAATTAAACAGAGTCAACAGGGCTGATTTATTCCCTCTCTTCTCAGTTGAATTACCAAGCACACAAATCAGAGAGGAAATATTTCTAATACAGAATGTTCGCCTAGCCTGTAAATCTGGGATTATCTCATCATACTGATTATGTCAAAGCTCTTCAGTCACCATGCTCACTAGGACATAAAATTGAATGGTACACACACAAATGGCCCCATTCCAGCATCACAGGAAGAATTCCAAGTTTTTCTTACAGTATTCAGAAAGCCCTAATTATTAAAAATTTTTTAAAAGGCAGAAAAACAACAACCATGATCTTTATTGAATACTTACTTTTTGCCAGGCACTTTTTGCATTTTAGAAGCATTGGTTCTGGATGGTTTTACAAAAAGGCCAGATGTGAAATATATACTTGAAGCATAGGAACTAACCTTCTGTGTCTTCAGTTTTATTTTTCTATTGTGTTTGCATGTTTGGTGCTAAGGATGTGTTTTCCAGTTGTGAACAGAGAAGTATATTGTGAATGTAAGATAATCAGTGTTTTATGGCATTATTTTGTATTTGGAGAAAGATCAGATATTGATTTATTGATATAAAGTACCTAATGAAGCTTACTGTCAAGGATGACTTTCTAGTGGTGGACCTTTCTAATATTGATGGTTCAGAGTCTATAACTACATCTTCTTGAAGATTTTACTTTTGCTTATTTTATGTTATCAATTCAGTGGAATGTCCATATATGGGCAGCAGTAAAATTTCAAGCATGAGAATTTTTTAAATATAAATTTATTTATTTTAATTGGAGGTTAATTACAATGTTGTATTAGTTTTGCCATACATCAACATGAATCTGCCACGGGTGTAAACATGTTCCCCATCGTGAACTCCCCTACCACCTCCCACCCCATACCTTACCTCTGGGTCATCCCAGTGCAACAGCCCCAAGCACCCTGTATCATACACCGAACCTGGACTGGCGATTCGTTTCACATATAATATACATGTTTCAATGCCATTCTCCCAAACCATCCCACCCTCTCCCTCTCCCACAGAGTCCAAAGACTGTTTTATACATCCGTGTCTCTTCTGCTCTCTCACGTACAGGGTTATCGTTACCATCTTTCTAAATTCCATATATATGTGTTATTATACTGTATTTTTAAGTCATCTAAGAAAGCATGCACCTGCACTCACCCCTCGGGTAACTGTGCCTGGTTCTCTTCCTTTCCAGCCTCCCCAGTTAGGAGGCATTGCAGGGGAGGAAGGAGTCACAATAATTTATAAAGTCTCATCTTTGGACTGACCTGCTACAAATGTGCTGATAAAGAGTAAAGCAAATACACTGATGTTAAAATTAGCAAAACTATCCCATCGATCTTTCCTTTCAGCCTTAATGGGTGCTTTGCACAGGATGGTGTGTCCTCATTTCCTCTTGCAGTAACATTCTAGCCCTCTGTGGTAACACTCACTGGTAATTCCTTAAAATCACTTTCAATTTAGGCAGCTTTCCAGCTTTAAAAATCCCTTGAAATGAAGTTAACTTGTGCAAAATCACATGCTTTGTAGGTTTAGCCTCCATAATAAGAAATTGTGCCAAACCATTTTAAAGAGTTCACAGTAATATGGATTATTGTCAAGAGAATAATATTTCTTTGTGTCACTTAGCCACACTCTAAGGTTTTAGAACTATGAAAATATCTGGCCTTGCTTGCCACTTCCACCTTATTCTTAAACAATTTAAGTACTTTTAGTCTATCATGAAACTATAAGTGATCTTCTTCCATAGAAAGCTGCATTTTCAATATCTAAACAGAGGAATTGAACAATTTGTATCGGGGGATATAGATGGAATTTAGAGTAAAGGATTGAAAACAAAACAAAGCCAGTAATGCCAGTGAGCCTGACCATTGGTATTAAGTCCGTCATTTCAGTTATTGTCATCAACAGCCAATATAGTAAGTGCCTGTTTGCAATCAAGCCCAAACTGTGCTCAGTGGCACACTCGTCCCGTATGTGCTAACAGGCCACGGGGGGTTAAGTATTATCACAACTTTTCCATCTCTCAGTTGTGCCCAGCTCTTTGCAACCCCATGGACTACAGCACGCCAGGCCTCCCTGGCCATCACCCACTCCCAGAACTTGCTGAAACTCATGGCCGTTGACTTGGTGATGCCATCCAGCCATCTCATCCTCTGTCATTCCCTTCTGACCTCCTTGCAGTCCAAGGGACTCTCAAGTCTTCTCCAGCACCACAGTTTGAAAGCATTAATTCTTCAGTGCTCAGCTTTCTTTCAGATCCAACTCTCACATCCATACATGACTACTGGGAAAACCATAGATTTGACTAGACAGACAATTGTCAGCAAAGTAATGTCTCTGCTTTTTAATATGCTGTCTAGGTTGGTCATAGCTTTTCTTCCAAGGAGCAAACGTCTTTTAATTTCATGGCTGCAGTCACCATCTGCAGTGATTTTGGAGCCCAAGAAGATAAAGTCTGTCACTGTTTCCATTGTTTCCCCATCTATTTGCCACAAACTAATAGGACTGGAGGCCATGATCTTAGTTTTCTGAGTGTTGAGCTTTAAGCCAACTTTCTCACTCTCCTCTTTCACTTTCATCAAGAGGCCCTTTAGTGCCTGTTTGCTTTCTGCCATAAGGGTGGTGTCATTTGCATATCTGAGGTTATTAATATTTCTCTCTGCAACCTTGATTCCAGCTTGTGCTTTATTTAGTCTAGCATTTTGCATAATGTACTCTGCATATCAGTTAAAGAAGCAGGGTGAAAATATACAACCTTGATGTACTCCTTTTCCTATTTGGAACCAGTCTATTGTTCCATGTCCAGTTGTAACTGTTGCTTCTTGACCTGCATACAGATTTCTCAGGAGGCAGGTATGGTGTTCTGGTAGTCCATCTCTTGAAGAATTTTCCACAGAAGAGATCTCTGTTCTTTCCCATTCTATTGTTTTCCTCTATTTCTTTGCATTGATTGCTGAAGAAGGCTTTCTTATTTCTCCTTGCTATTCTTTGGAACTCTGCATTCAGATGGATGTATCTTCCCTTTTCTCCTTTGTCTTTTGCTTCTCTTCTTTTCTCAGCTATTTGTAAGGCCTCCTCAGGCAACCATTTTGCCTTTTTGTACTTCTTCTTTGGGATAGGTCTGATCACCGCCACCTGTACAGTGCTATGAACCTCTGTCCATAGTTCTTCAGGCACTCTGTCTATCAGATTTAAGTCCCTTGAATCTATTTGTCACTTCCACTGTATAATAAGGGATTTGATTTAGCTCATACCTGAATGGTCTGGTTGTTTTCTTTACTTTCTTCAGTTTAAGTCTGAATTTTGCAATAATGAGTTCATGATCTGAGCTACAATCAGCTCCAGGTCTTGTTTTTGCTGACTGTATATAGCTTCTTATTTTTGCTGACTGTATACAGTCTTTTCTATAGACTGTATAGAGCTTACTGAGTATATAGAGCTTTTGCTGACTGTACAGAGCTTACACTGGTCATAGCCAACATCCTCTTCCAACAACGTAAGAGATGACTCTATACATGGACATCACCAGATGGCCAGTACTGAAATCAGATTGATTATATTCTTTGCAGCTGAAGATGGAAAAGGTCTATACATAAAATGTGTATTTAAAAAGCTTTGTTAGACACTTTGTAAATGTTATTCTGTAATGTTTTAGGAAGTAGGAGATTCTTTCAGATCCACAGTCTTATTTGATCTTCATAAGGGCCAGCCCTCGGGTGCACTTGATCTAAGACATGATGCTGCTCTGAGGTTGAGTTTGGGTAGGATGGGACACAGGAAGTGAATCTAGAATGGATGGTGCAGCAGGGTAAACCAGGGCTAGAATGAGGATCTAAGGAGAAGGAACAAGTCAGCCTGTCCCGAAAGCTATCTCTCCAGGACCCAGGAGCTGGTCAGACAGAGGTGGATTCAGGGAGACATCCAGCTGGAGGCTGGGATTGGATACTAGTTCTGAGAAACACCAGCCCTCAGTAGGGGCACATGCAGTGGTGCTTGAGCACCCCCTGAAAAGGCACCATATCTTTGTACACCCTTCCTTACCTCTGCTTGTGTTCTTCCCTGAAATGCCTCATTATTTGTCATGAAAATATATTAGGTACCATAGACTCAAAGTTAAGAAACCCAGTTCCTCACATGCAGTGAGGACTAAGAATAAATAGTCACTTGTAATATCGTATGAGCAATAAGGCCATTGGCACAGATTGGAGGAATCTTGAGGGGTATTTGGTCCTTTAGAATTAGAGTTAGCTGGATAACCAAGATGGGAAGGAGGAGTCTTGTGGCAGAGAAGAAAGTGTGGAGGCAGGTAAAAGCAAGGTGTTTCATACTGTGGAGTATGTGTTTAATCCAGAAAACATTAGCTGGCACTGAATTTTTAACAGGTGAGCAACAGTGTATCATTTGTCATTTAGAAAGATCTCTTGGCTAGAGTGGGGAATGAATTAAAAAACCAGAACAGAGGCAGAGAAACAAGCTGTTTCAGTCTATAGCATTGGAAAAGAAGGAAAAGATCCCAGAAATGTTACAGCATGACAGTCACAGGACTTGCCGATGGGTGAGGAAGAGTGACTAGTTGAAGGTAATGCATTCTCCTGCCTTGTTTTGTTATTGTTGTTTTTGTTTTACCAAAAATAAAGAAATGGGTTTTGTTGAACCTAGAAAACATATCTAAAGACTTTGAAAAACTATTGGATCCTGTTCCAACTGCTCCGTAACTCAGGGGACTGCACAGGGTGGAAGCAGTGTCCCCAGGATCCCTGCCTGCATAGTGGGCAGAAGGGTCGTCTCTCCAGTCGTGATCATGTCTCTTGTTCCTCTTCCCAAGTCACGTGACACAGACTACGTCCTGGATGCACCCTGTGATGAGCGCACTGAACTTGTCCTGCTCAGAGGAGAATGAAGAGGATTGTTCCAGAGAACCTCCCGACCAGAGGAACTGATGATTATCTGTGGGAAGCTGTGCTCCATGGTCTTCCAGCGGCTCCATCTATGCAGATGATTCTGAGACACAACATCTAAACGAGGAGTAAAACACACACTAGTTAGAGAAACTGTGAAATGGAGACTCTGGATTTAAGCTGTTTTTGTAAAACTTTTGGATATAACTGTATACATTTGCAAAATTGATTGCCACTATAGTTGTTCTTTAAGAATAATCTAGTCCTATTTTTTAATCATATGTAATTAGATTTTATAATATGTATAATTTTTCATATGTAATTAGGTCTTTGTAATTTTATATTTAGTTCTTTATGGAATATCAGACAGTGGTTTTTATAATTAAGACTGAAAAATTATGTGAACATAGTGAAACACTTCATTTATTTGATAATTCACTTATCTTTTATACGCATATCATAGGAAGCTTTAAGCAAGCTTTGGGGAGTTCTTATGGATCACGTTTAGACAACTGTCTCACAAGCCACTGGATACAGCTTATATCTTGTTGATGCTTTCTAATTTACAAAATGCTTTTCAGACCCTGTCTTATGCAAAGCATACAGTGTGCCTGTGAGGCAGCTCCAGTGGGTATTCCATAGTTAGGAAAATGACATTCAGAGAAGCGAAGCCCGCCTCCCGGAGCTGAGGCTCATACCATGGCCTTCCAATGCCACGCCTAGGCCCCTTTGCCCTGCACTCTGCTGTCCCTGCAGAGGCAGGTCACCCGACTCGTGGGGCTCTGTTGATACAGCTGAGCTTCACCGCTGTGCAGCCCAGGAGCCACAGAGACTCAGGGGGCATGTCTGCATTTAAACGTAGCTCCCACGTTTAATGGGTCCACACTTCTTTATAAGCCGTTCCCCCACACACTCAACTGGCAGAGGCAGGGCTTTGTGATGCTGTTACAAACGGCTTCTTTTCAACAGCTCACATTTTTCTAAAGTCAAATGACTGGCTCCCATCAGGGATTTGCCCAGCTTGGGTTATGCTTGCCGGAGAAGGGGTTTGAGAGGGGCCAATGAACAGAGAATAGAGGGCCATCCAGAATCTGTGTCAAAAGAGACATCTGTCGGCCTCCAGACTGATTATGCTTTTGATCTCATTTTCATTTTATTGTAAGGAGAGTTTCTGGAAGAAAGGAGCCATTGACTTGCAGTGCTAAAGATTTTCTCTCCGTTTAATGATTTAAACCTGGAGCTGGGAAATGAGGGTGGGGGAAGGAATGGAATTGAGAGGAAGTCATTTTAAATGCTCTGGGCATTAAGTACCAACTGCATAATAAAAAGGGACTTATCCGTACCCAACATTGTGAATATTGTTAGGTAATACTTAGGAAGAAAGTCAGCAAGAATCATTAAACATCTTTTGATGAAAAAGACTCATTTTTCAAATGAGTTCTTATGTAGAATCTCAATACTTGTAATGGATTTTTTTTAATATTACTGTCTTACTTAAAAGATGGAGGCTTGGAGCTCAATTAAAACAGCAAACCTAAAACTCCTTAGGATATATACTGTCAAAATTATCGATTATAACCATTTTGTAGATGAGTAAACTGAGATCTTGAGAGCTGACACAGTAAGTCAAACTTAGACCTAGATCCTGAGTCTCCGAGTCTGCTATCCTTCATAGGGTGTGTTATATAGACCTATGCTATAAATCCATGTGTACATTATACTCACACATCCCTGAACGTATGTAGGGTTTATAATTCTGTCTTGAATGATAACGTAAGTCAAGTCCAGGGTGACAGATAGTCATCAGCCCTGAGAAAAGTTCCAGAACGGCTGCAGAAGACCTGAGTTTCCCCTGACAGCTCTTTGAATATCGGGAAGCTGCAGGGAGACACGTTTTGAAAGAAGGCCCTGAGGGAGCTCTTTCCTTACATCCCCTAGAGATGAGCGAGGTTCTCAAACACCCCAAGTTACCTTTATACGTTAGTATCTATAGTCATGAAAGTACAGAGTATTTGTTGTTGCCGAATTAATGGGACGAAATGTCTCTCCCCTTCTTGGGAGTGTTTTTCTAATTAGTTTCTAGTGAGGAAAACACAGGAGACGCTCACTTGGCATCGAGGTTCTCAGGGTACATTCCACTGGCGGAGGCCTCCTATGTTGACTTTGAGGTTTGGTGGCACTTTCCTTGCTGACTCCTAATTGAACACCTAATGGAAAAGGCCTATAAAAATTGTCATAGCAGGGGCCTCCCTGGCGGTCCAGGGGTTAAGACTCTGAGCTCCCACTTTAGAGGGCACAGGTTTGATCCCTGGTCAGGGAACTAAGATCCCACACAGCACACAGGACACAGCCAAAAAATAAATAATATCTAAAAATAAATTTTAAAAAATAAAATCTAGTATTACTTATTGAGCATATTGCCATATGTTTGTGATGGCAATTTGCAAATATTATTTCATTATCTCCTTAAAACAGCCCCATGAGGTAGAAACTATCTCTGATCATCCCCATTTTGTAAAGAAGTTTACGATTAGAGAGAATTGCTAGTCTTTGCTTCAGGGTCCACACAGCAGCCAAGAGTGGAAGCTGGGTCTCCAGGCAAGTTTCCCAGGGCGGGTTCTGGTAAACCAGTGTACCACTAAGAACCATTGTATCTGACACTGGAGGACAGAGCTGGGATCCACGGGTCAGTTTTACAAAGAAACAGATTCCAGCTCAGTTCGATAAGGAGCTTTCTGGTAGTTAGGATCCATCAGGACAGAATTCCCCAGGAGAAAATGGAAGCTGTGTTCCAGGAAGAGTTCCGTCAGTCTGAACTCATTATGAAACCATTGCTGAGGAGGTTCAGGGTTCCCTGCCTGGACCAGCTGAGCGCTGTCTGAGATCTCTTCCTCCATATGCTTGTGTGACCTCTAAACCAACAGAGAAATGCCCCAAGAGACGCTCAAAGAAACATATGGCAGGGACTCATTCAGAATCCTTATTCAACACAGCTAGAGCCCCCCCCTCCAACTTAATTTGGAGTGAGTTGATATTTACAAAGCCCATCTTTCAAATTCTTCTCTTTTGACCGACTGACTCCAATTTTAGGATTTAAAAAGCCCAGTGTTCTTCTGTGCTTCCACCTCACGTTAAAGAGTGACCTGGCTTATTGACCAAGCACCACCACCATGCCAAGCAAGACACTAGGCCCCGGGGTGCAGTAGGGCAATGGCTGGCCACTTCCTGGGGTCTACTTACTGTGGTTAAAACGTGCAGAGCTTCCGGGTAGTCAGAATTGAATAGCTTTTCCTTAATTTTGATTTTTAAAATCATCTATTTCCATTTTTAAAAAATCAGGTAGTAGGGAGTTGAATGAAGTTAAAAAAAAATTTCACTTTCTCGAGGTAGCCACCACTGATACTTTGATGGGTATTTTTACTAAAAGGAAGTTATACTGTTAAGTATCTTTGAGTTAATATATTGTAGTTATTTTCACAGTGATACACAGATTAATGTTATATTTCAAATGGCTCTATAAAATATCACTACCCAGATAACTCCTAATTTCTGTAGCCAACAATCTATTGATGAACTCTTAGGTTAATTTAAGTTGTATTCTGATACTGTACTGACCTAGATAATATAATTGCTCTTAATTTTATCATTTCAAGACGTTATAGACATCAGAATTTATTAAAAGGTCATATGTACTATAAAATACAATCTACTCTGTCCATGAACCACCCCCCCCTTCCCTCTGAGCCGGGTTAAAAATTTCCTTTATGCTCCATTTTTTAAAATTTTTTTAATTTTATTGAAGTATAGTTGATTTTCCTTTATGATTCTTATTGTCCTTGGTTTGATTTTATGCTAGCGTTTATTGTGTCGTACAGGATTTATTTATTGTTCTCTTTTGATACTTTGTGAGTTCTTGGTGGGGAGCTGTTTTTTATTCTCCTTGTCCTTAGAATTTATGCATGTGTTATGGCCTCCATGATTGTTTTTTCCTCCAATTTTTCTGAAATCTAATTGACATACAGTACATATAAGTGTTGAAAAAGTCTTTTGTTACTAACAATGTGCCAGTGAACATCTCATGTCCATTAAATCCTTTTCCTCATATGTTTGTGCACTCTTGTGCTAGTATGTCTGTAGTAAGAATACATCCTTAAAAGTAAATCGCAGACTTTCCTGGTGGCCCAGTAGTTAGCAATCTGCCAATGCAGGGGACACGAGTTCAATCCCAGGTCCGAGAAGATTCCACATGCCTCAGGGCCACTAACCCGCACACCGCCTTTATTGAGCCCATGCTCCCCAGCAAGAGAAACACCACAGTGAGAAGCCCCACACCACAACGAAGTGTGGTCCCCCCTTGCTGCAACTAGAGAGACCATGTACAGCAACAAAGACCCAGCACAGCCAAAGTAAAACTAATTAATTGTTAAAAGTAAATCACTACACCAAAGTCATGTTCACTTTAATATTGATATACACAAGTTTTCCTGTGTAAAAATAGGACTGCCAGCACTAATGTGTGAGAGCTTTTCTTCTATGTGTTATAGGACACTTTTTTTTAGTCCAAAGATTGCCATAACATTTCTGATTGTTTTGTCCTTAGAAAAGTAATCTTCTTTCCGTCATTGTATAAGGACCTGAATTTCTCCACCACTGGGTTTTAGCTGTCCCTTGGCAGCAGAGGCTGACTGACTCGCTTTGTGTGGGGGGAGTCTAGCAGTGACCCGTTCACTGTGTGTCAAGCACATCATTACTGTCATCTTTTTACTTGCAAGTATTGGCCTTTCCTACTTTATATATAATGATGGTGAGGACCAACTTTTAAATGAGCTACCTTGGGTGAGAGGCCTTGGTAAAGTGCAAAGCACAATACAAACGCACTTTGAGCCCTGGTTTCCCTGTCTGTGAGGGGACAGTCATCCTCTGACGGTCCGGAAGCCATTCAACCCAATCGCCACTTCCTGAGCACCTGCGGGACGCCAGACAAGACGCAAGGGCTTAAGACCCCACACTGGATAGTTCTGATTCCCGAATCAAAAAGCTCATAGTCTGAAACCTTTTCTCTTTCCTTCCTTTTTTCTCAGAAACATTTTACTTTTCCTTAAAGGAGTAAGAAGTTAGGGATCTGGTTAGTAAGAACCCCTGAAGAGAGGCCCTTTATCACTCTCTTAAATTTGAATAATTCCAAAAGAATATTACCACCCCTTGACTAGAAAAGACAGGAACAAACTGTATGAAGGGCCTCTCCAATAATAAACGCTAAGCAGCTATAAAAATAAGGAGTCAAATATACTTTCACAAGGTGTTTGCAAAATTAGAAAATATTATCCTTTTTCTGGGGTAAATAGACATTTTATTTTCTTTGCTAAGTAAAATACAACTCTTTCAAAAGTCAACACACTTGAGTTTTACAATATACAGAACAAAAGGAACTAAACTAATATGAAAACAACTTACATAGCATGTAAATTTTGAGAGGATGAAAAGAACTTTAAGTAGAATACACTCATGAAAATTAACTTTAGAAATAAAATCCCAAGATGTTTTAACCACAGCTAACCACATACAATATCATTGGACCGGCATGATGATTATGTAAATATTAAATGCAATTCTGTGTTTGCTTTCTTCATATGACTTCTTATATTTAACTAATACTTCTTTTGTTAATTTTGTTTGAATTTCACTGTCAAGGTACAGGGGTGGTCTGAGGGACAGTGCAATCAGATGAATAGTTCTGACTCCTCCTCATTCCTGTTCCCCCATCACCAAAATATCTTCTGTCATTTTACCCTGTTTATTGCTTTTACATATTTATCAATTTGTAATGATATATTTGTTTATTATCTTTCTTAATAAACAGAATAAGAATGAGAGTGTGTTCCATGATGGCAGGGATTTATCTGCTTCATTCACCATTGTAGGAAAGGTCTAGCACCATAGAGGAGGAGCTAACACAGTGCCTGAACACAGCAGGTATTCAATGCATCCTTGCCAAATTAAATGTGTAATGAGTTGTCCATAAGTAAGACTTATTTCCCACTTTAACTCTCATGCCCTTGTATTCATTTACTCACTTATACAATTACTTAATGCTACAGATGCCAAACACTGCAAAGTCCTAGAATTCAATTCAAAACAGATGTAGTCTTAACTCTTATGTGATTTATATTTTATGCAAAGAACATTCAACTGAAATTAACCAAAGCTTTTTCCGTTTATTTTCTTTATTCCCCTTATTTATTCCATAGCTGAATTTCTAGGCCATTTAATGTCATTGCCTCGAGAAAGGTATGTGACATCAGAAAGCAAGGAACGCTTGCTTTTTGAGTTTCAAAAGTCTGACTCCTTAGGGAACTGGAAAGGATTCATGATTTAGAACAAAGATTTGAAAGCACATGTGATGGAAAAGAGTAAGGCTTTCCTACTCCCACTCAAGGATATAATTCTGGCTTTGGGAGAGGACAGATAACAAAACTGTTGGAGGGGCTCAGAGAAATGGGCTGGGCCCCACCTCCTGGCCCACCTTCCTGGGAGCAGTAAAACCTGGTGATATATGTTAGTGTTGAGCAGAGGAAATCCATTCCTCACTCTGCCCTAGGATGGAAGTAATTGCAAGGTGTGTACAGGCAGATAGAGCCTTGGACAACATCAGTGAGCTTCCTCCAGCCCAGTGTGATTCAAACTGAAAGACCAAATGGATTTCCATGAACCCCAAAGGATCACAGAAATAGGAAGACCCTCCCATGCCTCCATCAGACCTAAAAGATTTTTTTTTTCCATTTCATCCAGTTAATGAGGATTTTTTTCCTTTGAAGCCTCTCAGTGAAGCCCAATTTGGACAATGACATCACACCATCCAAACCCAGAGTGCCTTGGCACTTAGTAAGTCTCTCAGAGTTTAGCAATGGCTGAAGAATCGAGGGAGCTACAAGGTGGCTGAAAATAGTACCGGTTGAGATCACTTATACCCTGCTAGTAATGTCCCCTTCCTCCACAGGAAAACCTCTAGATAACCACAATGGTATGATCACTCACATAGCGCCAGACTCCTGGAGTACAAAGAAGTCAAGTGGTCCTTAGGAAGCATCACTACAAACAAAGCTAGTGTAGGTGATGGAATTCCAGCTGAGCTCTTTCAAATCTTAAAAGATGATGCTGTTAAAGTGCCGCACTCAGTTCAGTTCAATCACTCTGTCATGTCCAACTCTGCAACCCCATGGACTGCAGCACGCCAGGCCTCCCTGTCCATCACAGACTCTGGAGCTTACTCGAACTCATGTCCATTGAGTCAGTGATGCCATCCAACCATTTCATCCTCTGTCATCCCCTTCTCCTCCCACCCTCAATCTTTCCCAGCATCAGGGTCTTTTCCACTGAGTCAGTTCGCATCAGGTCGCCAAAGTATTGGAGCTTCCGCCTCAAATTCAGCTGCACACAATATGCAGCAAATCTGGAAAACTCACCCGTGACCATAGGACTGGAAAAGATCAGTTTTTCATTCCAATCCCAAAGAAAGGCAATGCCAAAGAATATTCAAACTACCACAAATTTCACTCATCTCACAGGCTAGCAAAGTAATGCTCAACATACTCCAAGCTGGGCTTCAGCAGTACCTTAACCAAGAACTTCCAGAAGTTCAAGCTGGATTTAGAAAAAACAGAGGAACCAGAGATCACATTGCCAAATTCTGCCAGATCATAGACAAAGCAAGAGAGTTCCAGGAAAACATCTGCTTCATTGACTATGCTAAAACCTTTGACTGTGTGGATCATAACAAACTGTGGAAAATTCTAAAAGAGATGGGAATACCAGACCATCTCACCTACCTCCTGAAAAACCTGTATGCAGGTCAAGAAGCAACAGTTAGAACTGGACATGGAACATCAGACTGGTTCCAAACTGGGAAAGGAGTATGTCAAGGCTGTATATTGTCACCCTGCTTATTTAACTTATCTGCAGAGTACATCATGCGAAATGCCAGGCTAGATGAAGCACAAACTGGTATCAAGATTGCCGGGAGAAGTATCAGTCACCTCAGATGACACCACCCTTATGGCAAAAAGTGAAGAGGAACTAAAGAGCCTCTAGATGAAAGTGAAAGAAGAGAGTGAAAAAACTGGCTTAAAACTCAGCATTCAAAAAACAAAGATCATGGCATCCAGTCCCATCACTTCATGGCAAATAGTTGGAGAAACGATGGAAACAGTGACAGACTTTTTATTTTTTTGCACTCGAAAGTCACTGCAGATGGTGACTGCTGCTGTGAAATTAAAAGACCCTTGTTTCTTGGAAGAAAAGCTATGACCAACCTAGACAGCACAGTAAAAAGCAGAGACATTACTTTACTGACAAATGTCCATCTAGTCAAAGCTATTGTTTTTCCTGTAGTCATGTATGGATGTGAGAGTTGGAGTATAAAGAAAGCTAAGCACCAAAGAATTAATGCTTTTGAACTGTGATGTTGGAGAAGACTCTTGAGAGTCCCTTGGACTGCAAGGAGATCAAAAGGAGTATGTCAAGGCTGTATATTGTCACCCTGCTTATTTAACTTATCTGCAGAGTACATCATGCGAAATGCCAGGCTAGATGAAGCACAAACTGGTATCAAG
The DNA here is from genome assembly GCA_006408675.1 of Madoqua kirkii. NCBI lineage: Eukaryota > Metazoa > Chordata > Mammalia > Artiodactyla > Bovidae > Madoqua > Madoqua kirkii. The sequence continues at coordinate 14,185 of SJYC01101709.1, forward strand.
ATTGCCGGGAGAAGTATCAGTCACCTCAGATGACACCACCCTTATGGCAAAAAGTGAAGAGGAACTAAAGAGCCTCTAGATGAAAGTGAAAGAAGAGAGTGAAAAAACTGGCTTAAAACTCAGCATTCAAAAAACAAAGATCATGGCATCCAGTCCCATCACTTCATGGCAAATAGTTGGAGAAACGATGGAAACAGTGACAGACTTTTTATTTTTTTGCACTCGAAAGTCACTGCAGATGGTGACTGCTGCTGTGAAATTAAAAGACCCTTGTTTCTTGGAAGAAAAGCTATGACCAACCTAGACAGCACAGTAAAAAGCAGAGACATTACTTTACTGACAAATGTCCATCTAGTCAAAGCTATTGTTTTTCCTGTAGTCATGTATGGATGTGAGAGTTGGAGTATAAAGAAAGCTAAGCACCAAAGAATTAATGCTTTTGAACTGTGATGTTGGAGAAGACTCTTGAGAGTCCCTTGGACTGCAAGGAGATCAAACCAGTCCATCCTAAAGGAAATTAGTCCTGAATATTCATTGGAAAAGACCCGATGCTGGGAAAGATTGAAGGAAGAAGGGGATGACAGAGGATGAGGTGGTTGGATGGCATCACCAACTCAATGAACATGAGTTTGAGCAAGTTCCAGAGATGGTGAAGGACAGGGAAGGCTGGTGAGCTGCAGTCCATAGTGTTGCAAAGAGCCAAACACGACTGAGCGACTGAGCTGGCCTGTCTGCCTCCTTGCTCTCAGGTAAGAGCTGACTTGCTTGGTGACTTTGAGGTAAAGAAAAAGACATATACTGTTTCTGAACGTTTGTTAATATGTTCCTTCTCTGATCCATGCCAGCACTGCCGATTAGTTTGGCTTTCCACTTTATTAGCTGGATAATGACCACAGAGACAGTATGTCTTTCTCCCTCTCTACCACACCTGTCTGCATCAACCTCCCCACCGCATTTCGGTCAGAATTCTTTCTCTGAAACACACATTTGCCTCTGTTGCTCCCTTGCTGGTCTTCAGTCCTCAGCACCTTCCATTATCTGCCCTTCCGCTTTTTCTCCAGCCTCAGTTCTCAGGCCCCGCAGTCGTTCAGACAGATTGTATAAGGGACTCCCGCCTCGTTCGCTCAGCAGATTCCTCCTTTAGATACCGCTCGGCCCAGCTCTTCTCTGAAGATGTGACATCCCCCTCCCACCACTAGTGGGCGCCACCTCTGCATTTGTTCACACCTGTCCAGCCCCTCTAGCCACTCGAGGGCATTGAAGAAAGAACTTCCACCACGAGAGGAGTTGCTGACCTGCTTGTCCAGGTACCCATTGGGACACTACAGTCATTCACTAATTTATTTCTGCCTAGCGAGTTGAGTTTCTGAGACTTCAAGGCTGACCCTATGAGCTCTTTTGTTTCCTCTGAACGTGGTAACAAGCTCTCCTTAAAGCCAGCTAGTCTCTCACTGCAGCTGTCCCACTCAGCATCCCAGATAGGACACATTAGGGAGAGCTGGGGTGGGCAAACAGAAACGGGGCTCAGCCTGTTGTTTCTTACTTGTCCTTGTGGCAGGAGGGTGTTTTTACCTAGAACCCGGAGCCTGAGAGGGTTAGCTGAGCGGAGACGTGCTCTAAAATCCTGTATCACCCCCCATCACTGCAAACCTCTTACTAAATCCTCTGTCACACTGTGTTTGCAATTAATTTTGGTGCGAAATGGAGGCATCTGTCTCTCCTACAGACTTTGAGTCCTTTAAGGGTCCATGTGTTATTCTTCATCCCTCTCATTGGATATGGCACAGTGATGTTCAGTGAGTGTTTACAGAATATATTGTAAAGTGAATTATTGCTTTCAAAAGCTCTTTCGCTGTTTCCTGTGTCTGGCAGGGAAAAACAAAGTGAATGAAAAAGAAAATGAGATGGGAGTTGAGCACAACGATACCAACTACTTCTACTAAGCTTGAAATGATGTGATGGGTTTTGCTGAAGTAGGCAGCATATGCTACATAAGTTTGACCATAAAACTAACAGTGTAATTACAGAAGGATTGTTAAGCATATACACTAACTTTGTTGATTTTTGCATACGTACAAAAGTCCTGCAAAGTCCTGCAAAAAACCTTGATTTTTTCCAAGATTTTGAAAAATACAACACAATGACTTTGGTATGGAAGGGTAGGTAAAGCCCATAAGCAAGATATCTGTGCTTTTCAATGCAACGTTGGTAAACTTCTGTTCTTACCAGTTAATTAATCATGTTGCTGAAGAATTGATTTGGCACAAAGGAGTTATGTATTGCCATGGTACTCTGAACGTGCAGAAATTATCGCATCTCTATAACTAAGCCTATTGGAATTGCTTGTGTGTGCTGTTTTGCAGTAAAGAAATTCATCATTCATCAGCAAAATATGGGGTGATAAAACAGGAAGACAAAACAAATTGGGTGGATATAAAGTTACCTTGGCATATAGACAGTTCAAGTGAGGCATTTCTCTGAAATAGAAAATGAAAAGATGTTTATGGGCAGACCCTATTAATATTCTATATGCTGAGTAGTTTAATCATTCAAGATGCAGGAGACCCAGATTTGATCCCCTGGAGAAGGAAATAGCAACCCACTCCAGTACGCTTGCCTAGAAAATTCCATGGATGGAGGAGCCTGGTGGGCTCTAGTCCATGGGGTCGAAAAGAGTCGGACATGACTGAGCAAGTTCACTCACTCACTCACTTATAGCTACTTATTTCCTTGTGTGTTTGTTGATTTTTGTTGCTTTTGTTATGAGCTCCTATTTAGTTCAACTTAATCCTTAGGAATCATGCAAGCCTAAATTGGGGATAGTTTCTTTCAGGAACGATTTACCTTTGCTACTCCTTAGAGCTGAGAGTAGAGTCCTACCAACCTGAGACCCCTTAGGTTATTTGGAGGATCCACATTCATGCACAATGATTTTCCAGATTTAGCTCTCCCAACTAGAAGCATTCACACAACTTTCCTACCCAAACCCTATATAAATACCTGATTTTACCCTCAGGTTGACTCCAGATTTTGTGTTCTTATCATACATTCTTCCAGCTTTGATATCAGCTTGCTATTCCTTTTCTATTTCTTTTTGTCTTCCCTTTAAGATTTTCTGTACTTTGCTGTTCTCTGTCTTACTTGAAAAACTTGTTAGAGTTCATCTAGGATCAGTGTGTTCCTAGTCCTCTGGATTGCCAGAATCTGATACTTCCAGGTCTTTGCACTTAGTAAACAACAGCTCTCAGGATCTTTATTTTCACACACACTTTTGCGCACTTACCATGGTCTGGCTCTGTGTTAAGTGCTGTAGGAGAAATAATTTTGTTCTTGAGAACTTGGAATCTGGTAGAAAAAAAGGTCATGTATACCAGAAATTATTCTACAAGGCAGCATGAAATATGTGCTAAAATAGGAGGACAACCATGGTACACAGCAAAGGCTAAGGAGGGGCTCCACTCCCACTGGGAGAAGCTGTGAATTGTGAGGCTCTCAGGATCAAGCTCATGCATTGAATATAAGCTTCCATTTCATAACCGTCCAAGGGTGTACAGCTGGGCAGGAGTTAAATCAAGTCTCTTTCATGTTAAGAGTGACTGATGTGAAGGGCACAAGCTTCCTGCAGAAATCTGAGGGAATATTCCAGACAGCCCATGCTGCTCTTCTAGTCACAAACCTACACTTGTACTGGGAAATTATTTAGAAGGTGCGTGGTTAAGAGAAGGTGGAACACTTAGGTATTTCACAGGTTTTTGGGGGAAAAAAATAGCCAATGCTTAACTGCTCTAAATAGGAACCTCTAATGTGACTACTGTTTGTATAGTGGTGTTTTCTGTTATAATCCCATTTAAGAGGGTTGTAAAAATTTCCTCTAGGTGAAAACTTGGCATACCAGAGTGCTCCCTTTGAATAACGGCTGTTTTAAAAGAGAAACAAACTAATTTAGTTTACATTAACCACGTTTTTTGGAATTCAGCAGAGAAAGCCCTTAGTATTGTAGATGTTAGCGTTCTTTACTGCATGAAAGTTGGAGCAAACAAACAACAAGAATCAAACTTATTTGTCTTCTTAATGTGCAAAACAAATATCCAATTTTAGATAAGTCTTCATGTGATATGCCGAAAACTGCAATGCCAAAGCTATTTAATGTCTACTAAAGGAAAGAGTGTGTTCTAAAATTTTAAGAGCAGATGCAGTTGTAAGAAGCCAGATGGCTAAAGTATAACCCCATGTATGGAACTTCCAAGAAGCAGGCAGCAGTTTTATTATTTCTGCTGCGTTAGGTGAGCTCTACTGAGGCAGAGAATTACATGGTAAAAAGCCTGGTGATGATCAGAAGAATCAATATATTTAATACTAAGCAATTATGCTTGGCATTAAAGAACTGAAAGAAGACACTGAGGGCTAGAGAAGGATGTTCCACTCGAAGGCAATCACATGCTGTATAAGACACTTGAGCCTAAGCTGGAGCTGTTGTTTACTTGCTAACCGCAGTCTCCACGTCTTTTCTTCAGGTGCTGAATATAATTCCAGTGACTAAAACTACATACTCTTGGATAAGAATAACTGTCTTGAGAGAGACATCTGGTCTATCCCTGAAGCATGCATTGGCTCTTTTGTATCCAGAGTGAGTTGGTATTTATATCTACAAGACGGTGCTTTTCTAAGAACTGTGACAGACACATTTGATTATTATATGTGGTCAATTTTCAACTTACTGCATAGCTGTAGACTGTAATTGTGGAGTGAGACACGACTCTCTGGGCTGTGAGAGTGGCTCACAGCATCAGGAAGTAGAGGAAAGTTTTGTTGTTCAGTCACAAAGTCATGTCTAACTATTTGTGACCCCATGGACTGCAGCATGCTGGGCTTCCCTGTCCTTCACTATCTCCTGGAGTCTTCTCAGATTCATGTCCACTGAGACAGTGATGCTATCCAACCTTCTCCTCCTCTGTTGCCTTCTTCTCCTCCTGCCCTCAATCTTCTCCAGCATCAGGGTCTTTTCTAGTGAGTTGGGTCTTAACATCAGGTGGTCAAAGTGTTGGAGCTTCAGCTTCAGCATCAGTCCTTCCAATGAATATTCAAGGTTAACTGCCTTTAGGATTTAGTTTGGTCTCCTTGCAGTCCAGGGACTCTTAAGCACCACAATTCAAAGGCATCAATTCTTTGATGTTCAGCCTTCTTTATGGTCCAACTCTCAAATCTGTACATGGAAAAATAACTGTGTCTCTGCTTTTTAATATGCTGTCTAGGTTTCCTTCCAAGAAACAAATGTCTATTAATTTAATGGCTGTAGCCACCGTCTGCCATGATTTTGGAGCCCAAGAAAATCACATCTGTTGCTGTTTCCACTTTTCCCCTTCTATTTGCCATGAAACAATAGGATCAGATGACATGATGTCAGGTTTTAGAATATTGAGTTTTAAGCCAGCTCATTCACTCTCCTCTTTCACCTTCATGAAGAGCTTTTTAGTTCCTTTTTGCTTTCTGCCATTAGAATGGTATCATCTGCGTATCTGAGGTTGTTTCTATTTCTCCTAGCGATCTTGATTCCAGCTTGTGAGTCATCTTGCCTGGCATTTTGATAATGTGCTCTGCATATTAGTTAAATAAGCAGAGTGACAAT
>SJYC01101711.1:0-13936 GCA_006408675.1 Madoqua kirkii
AGGATTGATGCTAAAGCTGAAACTCCAGTATTTTGGCCACCTCGTGCAAAGAGCTGACTCACTGGAAAAGACTCTGATGCTGGGAGGGATTGGGGGCAAGAGAAGAAGGGGATGACAGAGGATGAGATGGCTGGGTGGCATCACCAACTCAATGGAAATGAGTCTGAGTGAACTCCAGGAGTTGGTGATGGACAGGGGGGCCTGGCATGCTGCAATTCATGGGGTCACAAAGAGTCGGACACGACTGAGCAACTGAACTGAACTGATAGGCCTCAAACCAGGAGAATATCTGAGTAATATATATCTAACATGATGGAAAATACTTAATAATATTTAAAGACCCAGGGAAAATATCATACTATAACACTGGAAATAAAAGAAAATAGGTGTCTGTTTACAGTATATCAACTGTATTTTATATATAAATACTATAGAAAAGCTTGAATAAAATATTAGATGAAATTATCAGTAGTATTTTATTTGTTATATTTTTCTATGTTTTAAAAATTCTCTATGGTAAGAAGTTTGTAAGAAAAAATAAGTGGTAAATTTATAAGAAAAAATAAATTTTACATATGGAAAAAAATATATGTGAGCTGATGAGAGTTTTTGTTTCCCCATTATTTCCTAGGAGAGTTTTGGTTTAGAACTCTGTATACAATCTGGTAAAAGTTTTTAATGCTGTAACATAAGGGCGGAAAAGAGGAATGAATGGACTGTGGGTATGAATGAGGCCTGGTCTGTATTCTCAATACTTAAGTTGATTATTGTGGAAACAAAAAAACATTTGCATTAAATATTGCATTTAATACTGTTTACACCTCTTGTGTGGCCAGATTCATTGCCTTTAACTCTTATTCAGAATTTTTCTCTTGCTAGAAAAATAAGATTGTTACAGATGTGATATTCCCTTTTTCATTTTCTAGTTGGATGGTAGCATAAAGACTGAGGCTTTCATTGCTGTTATGGATGGCAATTTAAATATTCCTGAACAATATCACTGAGAAAACAACCTGCAGGTCATCCGAGTTTTCCGTCTATGTCTTGCCTTTTTCAAAGATCCTGGATCTGTTTTCTCCCCACTGAAAACATTTAAGCAGTTAAAATAGCAGGGATTTTAGCAAAGTTGATTTGTTATTAGGATTTTCACATTAATTCTTTACACCTAGAGCCAGGTCTGAAGTATTTTTTTGGACACAGTGGCTCATGCTGGGCTCTGCCCTGAACTAGGGAGCCTCTGAATGTCTTCTCAGGAAGCACAGAGATGGGAATATCAGACCACCTTACCTGCCTCCTAAGAAACCTGTATGGTGGTCAAGAAACAACATTTGGAACTGGACATAAAACAACAAATTGGCTCAAACTTGGGAAAGGGGTACGTTAAGGCTACATATTGTCACCTTGCTTATTTACCTTAAAGCACAGTACATCACATGAAATGCCAGGCTGGATGAAGCTCAAGCTAGAATCAAGATTGCCAGGAGAAATATCAATAACCTCAGATATGCAGATGACACCACCCTTATGGCAAAAAGCCAAGAACTAAACAGCCTCTTGATGAGAGTGAAAGAGGAGAGTGAAAAAACTGGCTTAAAATTCAACATTCAAAAAACTAGGATGATGACATCCAGTCCAATTACTTCATGGCAAATAGATGGGGAAACAATGGAAACCGTGACAGATTTTATTTTCTTGGACACCAAAATCACTGGACAGTGACTGTGGCCATGAAGTTAAAAGATGGTTGCTCCTTGGAAGAAAAGCTATGAAAACCTAGACAGTTATTATAAAGCAGAGACATCACTTTACTGACAAAGTCCATCTAGCCAAAGCTATGGTTTTTTCAGTAGTCATCTGCAGATGTGAGAAATGCATCATAAAGAAGGCTAAGCACCGAAGAATTGATGCTTTTGAACTGTGGTTTTGGAGAAGACTCTAGAGAGTCCGTTGGACTGCAAGGAGATCAAGCCAGTCAATCATAAAGGAAATCAACCCTGAATATTCATTGGAAGGACTGATGCTGAAACTGAAGCTGCAATACTTGGGCCACCTGAAGTGAAGCTGACTCATTAGGAAAGACCTTGATGCTGGAAAGCCGAAAGCTTTTGACTGTGTGGATCACAAAAAACTGAAACATTCTTAAAGAGATGGGAATACCAGACCACCTCACCAACCTCCTGAGAAATCTGTATCCAGGTCAAGAAGCAACAGTTAGAACCACATGTGGAACAACAGACTGGTTCCAAATTGGGAAAGGAGCATGTCAAGGCTGTATATTGTCACCCTGCTGATTTAACTTATATGCAGAGAACACCATGTGAAAGAAATGCTGGGCTGGATGAAGCACAAGCTGAAATCGAGATTGCCAGAAGAAATGTCAATAACCTTAGATACAGAGATGACACCACCCTTATGGCAGAAAGCAAAGAACTGAAGAGCCTCTTGACGAAAGTGAAAGAGGAGAACGAAAAAGTTGGCTTAAAACTCAACATTCAAAAAACTAAGACCATGGCTTCTGGTCCCATCACTCCATGGCAAATAGATGACAGACTATTTTTTTGGTGTGGATGGTGACTGCAGCCATGGAATTAAAAGATGCTCTCTCCTTGGAAGAAAAGCTATGACCAAACTAGACAGCATATTAAAAAGCAGACACATTGCTGGCAAAGGCCCATCTAGTCAAAGCTATGGTTTTTTCCAGTAGTCATCTATGGATGTGAGAGTTGGACTATAAAGAAACCTGAGAGCAGAAAAATTGATGGTTTTGAACTGTGGTGTTGGATAAGACTCTTGAGAGTCCCTTGGACTGCAAGGAGATCAAACAAGTCCATCCTAAAGGAAATCAGTCCTGAATATTCATTGGAAGGAATAATGTTGTGGCTGAAACTCCAATACTTTGGCCACCGGATAGGAAGAGCTGACTCTTTGGAAAAGACCTTGAAAAAGATGCTAACAAAAGTTGAAGGTGTGAGGAGAAGGGGGCGACAGAGAATGTGCCGGTTGAATAGCATCACTGATTCAAAGGACATGAGTTTGAGCAAACTCCAGGAGATAGTAGACAGAGAAGCCTAGAATGCTGTAGTCCATGGAGTTGCAAAGAGTCAGACACAACTTAGTGACTGAACAACAATAATAGGAAGCACAAAAATCTTAGAGTCCCTTTAGTCAACCATCTTTCCAGTGAAAGAAGCCTTTTCAAGCATCACAGTAATAGCTACCTGAGTGTCTGATATCACTGTTGGTCATTCTCTGTAGAAGTGAGTTCTTGTTCTATTGAGATCAGAAATCAGCTCTCCTGGAGGCAAACTGCAGCCTCTTTCCTTGTGATGTGAGCTCACTAGACAGACCACCATCAGGGCTAGCAGTAAGAACAAGCCTCCCAGGGGTCATTTGGATGATGATCAGGAAAGTCATCCAAAGGAGATGTTCAGGTAAAATCATCTGGAGAGATTTTAAAAATCATGAAGCTTAGTCACACTCCAAGCCAATTAAAAATAATCTCTGGGAGATGGACCCAGATACCTGTGCTTTAAAGATCCTCATGATTACAGTGTGTATCCAAGAATCATTTCCCTAGACTATCTTGGAGTCCAGGTAACTAAAACTTCCCAAGAAGCAAGCTGCTGAAAACAAAAGTTATAGTCTTGTGCATATATTCTTACAGTCACAAAATTGAAACTGCAACCTCAACAAAGCTTACAATCAGATATGCGCACACATACTCTCCAATTGCGTGACTTCCTTTGATAACACTTCTCCATTTTGCACATTTGAAGACTGCACCTAAATCCTGTTTATTTTTTTAATGTCAACAATAATGCCACAACTCTCTTTTTACAGAATTTACAATTTAAAGTTTGTATCTCATGATAACCGGGTGAAGCAGTCAGGGCAAGCATTCTTTCTGTTGTGCATCTGAGAAAACTGAAGCTTAGATAAGTTATGTGAATTTCTCAAGCCATGTTATGGTTACCAACTGTAATCGCATTCACAATTTCCCTGGGACTTTCCTGGTGTTAACAGTAGAGATCCCACATCTCAGGAGCCCTCTCAGCCCTTGGGCAGCCAGAGTGGTGGGTCACTCTGCACCTACAGCAAGGGACCCAGATATCTATTCTGAAGGACTGTAGAGCTTGTGTAAGCCAGCTTTTTTCAGGGAGAAGAAAAGATCTGGGCGAGTCTCCAGAACATGCGCTGGATCTCCTTCCACTCTGAGATCGATATAGCGGGCCTGCCAGGGTGAGAAGAAAGAAAAGTGATGGGTCTCCACCCCCAATTGTATTCACAGAACATCCCCTAGGACTTGAAATTCCCAGACCACAGAGCAGAAAGTTGTGTCAGGTTTGTCTCTGTTTCTGTTTTGTTATTGTTGGGTTATTATAATTTTGGTTTAATATTTTTAAAATAAACATACAGAAAACTGAATTTCTTGGGAGTGTAAAAATGCTATGAATTTTTAATGGAGCATGCATAGACGCATTTGACCACCACCTTAATGAAGAAATAGAGCAGTTTTATCACCGCACAAGCTCCCTTCTGCCCTCCTTGTGTGACATACTCAGTCCATCCCCAAACTCTGGCTATCAATTTTCTATTCTCCATAACTATATTTTTGTCTTTTTGAGAATATATAAATAATCATAGGGTGTGTAAACTCCTGAGACTGGCTTCTTCCGCTCAGCATGCCTCCAAGATGCATCCAGATCACTGGGTGTACCAAGTTTGTTCATTTTCGTTACTGAGGAGTATTCCATTACATGGGTGGACCCCAGCTTGTTCCTCCATTCACCTACTGAAACACACAGGGTTGTTTCCAGGTTTTGGTGATTATGAATTGAGCAGTTATAAACAGTATGTCTTAGTGTTTGTTTTTCAATTGTGCTTTAAAAAAATACCACATAATATAAAATTTGTGTGCTGGCTTTTGTATAAACGTGTTCACTCCTCCAGGAGAAGTACCTGGAGGCAAGAGTGCTTGAACATGCATCGTGTTCATTTTTTTTATTGCTGCTGTAACAAATTACCACAAACTTTGTAGATTAAACAATACAAATTTATTATCATCTCATCATTCCATAGGTCAGAGGCCTACAGTAGGTCTTAGCAGGCTGTGTCCAAGCTGTTAGCAGGCTGCATTCCTTTCTGGAAGCTCTAGAAAGGAACCCACTTTCTTGCTCATTCAGTTACTGACGGAACTCAATTAGTAACTAAGAACTCTCTTTCCTTCTTTGGCTCATGGTCCCCTTGCTGCACTCTCAAAGCCATTCACATCACATCTCTATCTGACTCAGCCAAGAAATTCTCTGCTTTTAAGGACTCAGGTGGTTTGCGTAGATTCAGTTCAGTTCAGTTTAGTTGCTCAGTTATGTCTGACTCTTTGTGACCCCATGGACTACAGCACACCAAACTTCTCTGCCCATCACCAACTCCTAGAGCTTGCTCAAACTCATGTCCATCAAGTTAGTGATGCCGTCCAACCTTCTCATCCTCTGTTGTCCCCTTCTCCTCCCGCCTTCAGTCTTTCCCAGCATCAGGGTCAATGATCCTTCCAATGATTCAGTTCTTTCCATCAGATGGCCAAAATATTGCAGTTTCAGCATCAGTCCTTCCAACGAATATTCAGGACTGATTTCCTTTAGGATTGACTGTTTGGATCTCCTTGCTGTCCAAGGGGCTCTCAGAAGTCTTCTCCAACACCCAAATAACCCAAAATAATGTCACCATTTCAAAGGCCATACCCTGGGGATTGGCTGAGATGGCAGTATAGGAAGACAGTTCACTTCCTCCCACGGACACATCAAAATTAGAACTATACATGTAGCAGTTTATTGATGAGGAAAAACTAGAAGACTTGCAAGAAAGATCTACAACTGAAGATATAAAGAAGGAAACACAACAAGACAGGAAAGAGGGGTGGAGATGAGTAGTCAAGACCATACCCTTGTTAAGCAAGCCACAGATGAGAGGATGATTATAATTGCAAAGATTCCCCCTAAGAAGCAAGGGGCTGAAATCCTACACTGGGCTCCTCAGCTCAGGGATCCTGCACCAAACAGTCAGCTTTGATGCCTACAGGTGACCCAGCGCGTTGTTAGAGTCACAGGCTTTACTCGACACAGAATCTCACATACTCCAGGACCGGGAGCAGGAGCAGTAATTTTAAAGGAGCATAGGTCAGACTTACCTGCTTATCCTGGAGAGCCTCCCAAGAGGCAGAAGGCAACCAAAGTTCACCCTGGGACATAGACACTGGTGGAAATGATTTTGGAGAACTTGTTCTACCACATGGACACCGGCGTTGGTGAGCACCATTTTGGAATCCTCCCTCTAGCTTATTAGCTCTGAGACCCAGACCCTCCCACTAGACTGTTGGCGCCAGTGTTGAGACACCTCAGACCAAGCAACTAGCTGGACAAATAACACAGCCCCACCAACTAGCACTCCTGCTGTCTTAAGACTCCCTGAGCCCATGGCTGCCCCAGATCTGGCCTTGTTGACCAGAGGGCCCAGATACCTGTGCTCTCTCACTGTGCCCTGAACCCCCCATGCCTGTAGCAAGAGACTCTGAGACTGTCTCTGCCCAGCAGTCAGCTGGCACTAGCTCTTGTACCAGCCTCACCCACCAATAGGTAGGCCCAGCCCTAGAAACCCCTAGACCCCAGCTTTGCCCACCAGGAGCTGAAAACACCAACTCTGGGGCCCTTGAGTCCTGCAGCCCTAGACCCAGGGCCTGGTTCCACCTGCCACAGGGCAGGAATTCACCCCAGGATTTGGCCTCACCCACCAGCAGGTGGACACCAGTCCCAGGGCCACCATGTCCCCACATCCTGATGGATGGGACCCAACCCACCCAACACCAAGCCACCACTCGCCTCAAGACCCCTTTGGCCCCAGCCCCACCCACTAGCAGTTTGAGATACATTGGAATCCTTAGTCACTCCAGAGTCCATCCCCACTTACCAGCAGACGCACACTAGTTTTAGGACACCCCAGACTCCACAGCCAGCCATGTCAGGAACTGGTCCCACTCACTATCAGGTCAACACTAGGTCCAGGACCCCTAGCCCTGCAACCACCCACTTCAGAACAGGATTCTGTGCACCAGAGGGCCATCACTAGCCCCAGGACTCCCTGAGACCTAAAGTCAGCAGCTTGAGGCCCAATCCCACCCATCAGTGGCCAGAAGTTTTCACACAAGGCAAGTCCTAGCGAGCAACCAGACTGGGGACCAGCCACACCTACTAGACCACGCAGAGTATGGGCTGACTACATCACAACAGAAGGACCCATACAGCCCCCACAAAATGCACCCCTGGAGCATATATCTCTGGTGACCAGAGTGGGATACATATGATGTTTCCTACAAAAAACCATTTCTCCAAAGTTGGGAAATGCAATCAACTTCTCAAGTAAATAGATATAAAAATAGCAAATTAAGCAACCAGAAGCAACAGAGAAATATGTAAATGAAGGAACAAGATAAAACCATAGAACAAGAACTAAGTGGAGTTAGGCAATCTACCTGATAAAGTAATCAAGGTAATGATCATGAACATATTCAAAGTAACTCACAAGAAGTTTGAACAGAGTGAGACGATAGAATTTTTTAACAACAGACAGTAGATTAGATGATACAGAGGAACAGTTGAGTGAGCTGAAGATAGAGTAATGGAAGTCACTGAAAAGTGAAGTCGCTCGGTTGTGTCCAACTCTTTCCACCCAATGGAGCCCACCAGGCTCCTCCATCCATGGGATTTTCCAGGCAAGGTACTGGAGTGGGTTGCCATTTCCTTTTCCAGGCAATTTTCCTGACCCAGGGATTGAACCCAGGTCTCCCGCATTGCAGGTAGACACTTTACCATCTGAGCCACAGAAAGTCACTGAAGTGGAACAGAAAAAGGAAAAAGAATAAAAAGAAATGAAGATGATTTAAGAGACCAGCATTGAGCATACTAACATTTATAGTACAGGGGTCCCAAAAGGAGAAGGGACAGTGCAGGGGCCAGAGAACATATTTGGAGACTTAATAGCTGAAAGCTTCCCTAACCTGGGAAAGTAAACAGACATCCTGGTCCAAAAACCACAGAGAGTACCAAATAGGATCAACTCAAAAAGGACCATACCAAGACACACAGTAATTAAAATAGCAAAAATTAAAGAGAATGATAAAAACAGTAAAAAAAAAAAAAGCAATAAGTTATGTTTAAGGAATCTACATTCTCAAGTAATAAAAATAAAAGCAAAACTAAAGTGAAACCTAATTAAATGAAACCTAATTAAACTTAAAATCTTCTGCACAATAAAGGACACCGTAAAAAATTAAAAAACAGCACACAGAATGGGAGAAATTATTTGCAAATTACATGACTGATAGATTAATTTTAATATATATAAAAAGCTCATAAATCTCAGTATCAAAGAAACAAACAACCTAATCAAAAAATGGACAGCAGATATAAATACACATTTTTTTCAAAGAAGACATACAGATGGTCAAAAAGTACATGAAAATATTTTCAGCATCACTAAACCTGTTAACACCTGCAAACTAAACCTGTTAACACAATGACCACATCACACAAATCAGAATGGCTATCATCAAAAAAGTCTACAAAAAATACATACTGGAGAGGGTGTAGAGAAAAGGGACTCCTCCTACAGTGCTCATGGGACTGTAAGAGGGTAGGACCATTATATAGAACAGTTTTCTTTAAAAAACTAAAAATAGAGCTATGTGATCCAGCAACACCACTCCAGGGCATATACTCAGAGAAAACCATGTTCACTGCATCTCTGTTCACAGTAAACAAGACATGGAAGCAACCTAAATGTCCATCAACAGAAGAATGAATAAAGAGGTGTGGTATATGTATACAATGGAATACTACTCAGCCATAAAAAAGAACAAAACATGCCATTGATAACAACATAGATGAGCATAGAGGCTATCACACTAGGTGAGCTAAGTCAGACAAAACAAAAAAAGACAGACATCATACAATACACTCATATGTGGAATCTAATTTTTTTAAAGTGATACAAGTGAACTTATTTACAAAACAGAAACAGACTTACAGATAATGAAAACAAAATTATAATTCAATTCAGTTGCTCAGTCGTGTCTAACTCCCTGCAATACCATGGAAAGCAGACACCAGGCTTCCCTGTCCATCACCAACTCCCGGAGCTTACTCAAATTCATGTTCATTGAGTTGATGATGCCAACCAACCACATCATCCTCTGTCATCACCTTCGCCTCCTGCCTTCAATCTTTCCCAGCATCAGAAACTTTTCAAATGAGTCAGTTCTTTGCGTCAGATGGCCAAAGTATTGGAGTTTCAGCTTCAGCATCAGCCCTTCCAATAAATATTCAGGATTGATTTTCTTTAGGATGGACTGATTGGATCTCCTTGAGTCCAAGGGATTCTCAAGAGTCCTCTCCAACACCATAGTTCAAAACCATCAATTCTTTGGTGCTCAGCTTTCTTTATAGTCCAGCTTTCACATCCATACATGACTACTGGAAAAACCATAGCTTTGACTAGACAGACTTTGTTGGCAAAGTAAGATGTCTGCTTTTTAATATGCTGTCTGGGTTGGTCATAACTTTTCTTCCAAGGAGCATGTGTCCTTTAATTTCATTGCTGCAGTCAACATCTGCAGTGATTTTGGAGACCAAAAAAATAAAGTCTGTCACTGTTTCCATTGCTTCCCCATCTATTTGCCATGAAGTGGTGGAACCAGGTGCCATGATCTTAGTTTTTTGAATGCTGAGTTTTAAGCCAGCTTTTTCCACTGTCCTTTCACTTTCATCAAGAGGCTTTTTAGTTCTTCTTCACTCTCTGCCCTAAAGGTGGTGTCATCTGCATATCTGAGGTGATTGATATTTCTCCTGGCAATCTTGATTCCAGCTCGTGATTCATGCAGTCCAGATTTTCTCATGATGTACTCTGCATATAAGTTAAATAAGCAGGGTGACAATATACAGCCTTGACATATTCCTTTCCAGATTTGGAACTAGTCTGTTGTTCCATGTCTAGTTCTAACTGTAGTTTCTTGACCTGCATACAGATTTCTCAGGAGGTAGGTCAGATGGTCAGGTGGTCCCATTCTTTAAGAATTTTTAGGCTTTGGCATAATCAATAAAGCAGAAGTAAATGTTTTTCTGGAACTCTCTTGCTTTTTTTGATAATCCAACAGATGTTGGCAATTTGATCTCTAGTTCCTCTGTCTTTTCTAAACCCAGCGTGAACATCTGGAAGTTCACGATTCACATACTGTTGAAACCTGGCTTTTTGAGCATTACTTTTGTAGCATGTGAGATGAGTGCAGTTTTGCAGCAGTTTGAACATTCATGTGACATTGTCTTTGTTTGGGATTGGAACGAGTACTGACCTTTTCCATTCCTGTGGCCACTGCTGAGTTTTCCAAATTTGCTGGCATACTGAGTACAGCACTTTCACAGCAGCATCTTTTAGGATTTGAAATAGCTCAACTGGGATTCCATCACCCCCACTAGCTTTGTTTGCAGTGATGCTTGCTAAAGCCCACTTGACTTCACACTCCAGGATAGCTCTAGGTGAGTGATCACACCATCATGGTTATCTGGGTCTTGAAGATCTTTTTGTATAGTTCTGTATAATCTTGCCACTTCTTAATATCTTCTGCTTCTGTTAGGTTCATACCATTTCTGTCCTTTATTGTGCCTATCTTTGCATGAAATTTCCCTTGGTATCTCTGATTTTCTTGGATAGATCTCCAGTCTTTCCCCTTCTACTGTTTTCCTCTATTTCTTTGCATTAATCACTGAGGAAGGTTTTCTTATCTCTCCTTGCTATTCTTTGAACTCTGCATTCAGATGGGTATATCTTTCCTTTTCTCCTTTGCGTTTCACTTCTTTTCTCTGCTATTTGTAAGACCTCCTCAGACAACCATTTTGCTTTTTTGCATTTCTTTTTCTTGGGGATGGTCTTGATCCCAGCCTCCTGTACAATATCATGAACCTCCATTCATAATTCTCCATTCATAATTCTTCTATCAGATCTAATCCCCTGAATCTATTTCTCACTTCCACTGTATAATTATAAGGGATTTGATTTAGGTCAGACCTGAATGGCCTAGTCATTTTCCCTACTTTCTTCAATTTATGTCTGAATTTGGCAATAAAAAGTTCATGATCTGGGCCACAGTCAGCTCCAAGTCTTGTTTTTGCTGGCTGTATATAGTTACCAAAGGGAAAATGTTGTCAAGGGAAGGGTTAAATAAGGAGCTTGGAATTAACAAACATACACTGCTGCTGCTGCTGCTGCTAAGTCACTTCAGTTGTGTCCGATTCTGCGACCCCATAGACAGCAGTCCACTAGGCTTTGTCCCTGGGATTCTCCAGGCAAGAACACTGGAGTGGGTTCCCATTTCCTTCTCCAATGCATGAAAGTAAAAAGTGAAAGTGAAGTCACTCAGTTATGCCTGACTCTTAGTGACCCCATGGACTGCAGCCTACCAGGCTCCTCCGTCCATGGGATTCTACAGGCAAGAGCACTGGAGTGGGGTGCCACTGCCTTCTCCTACTGTATATAAGATAGATAACCAACAAGTATCTACAATATAGAACAGGAAACTCCACTCAATAAATTCTGTGATATGTGATATGTGAAAAAAAATTTGATAAAGATTGAATATATGTAAATGTATAACATGTGATCCTAAAGGAAATCAGTCCTGAATATTCATTGGAAGGACTGATGTTGAAGCTGAAACTCCAATACTTTGGCCACCTGATGCGAAGAGCTGACTCACTGAAAAAGACCCTGATGCTGGGAAAGACTGAGGGCAAGAGGAGAAGGGGACGAGAGAAGATGAGATGGTTGTATGGCATCACCAACTCGATGGACATGGGTTTGAGTGAACTCTGGGAGTTGGTGATGGACAGGGAGGCCTGGCGTGCTGTGGTTCATGGGGTTGCAAAGAGTCAGACACAGTTGAGTGACTGAACTGGACTGATGTGTATAACTGAATCAATTCACTGTACAGCTAAAACTAACACAGTATTATAAATCAACTATAATCAAATAAAATTTTTAAAGTAAATAAATAATAAAATAAAAGAATTGAGAATAAATCATTCTATCAATAAATAATGTGATGATTTTAATTCTAAAAGCCATACAATCATCTCAATATGTTCAGAAAAGCTTTTAACAAAATTCAACATCCATTTATGATAAGAACTCTCAGCAAAGTGGATATAGATGGAATGACATAAATATAATAATGACAAGCCCACAGGTAACATCAGACTCAAGGGTGAAAAGCTGAAAGCATTTCCTCTATGATTAGAAACAAGACTAGGAGGCCCAATCTCTCCACTTTTATTTAACATAGTATTGGAAATTCTCAGAGAAGGCAATGGCAACACACTCCAGTACTCGCCTGGAAAATCCCATGGATGGAAGCATCTGGTAGGCTGCAGGCCATAGAGTCGCGAAGAGTCAGACACGACTGAGCGACTTCACTTTACTTTCACTTTCATTGGAAGTTTTAGCCACAGCAGTCAGACAAGAAAAAGAAATAACAGGAATATTAGTTGGGAAGAAGAAAGTAAAATAGTCATTCTTTGCAGATGACAAGATACTTTAGAAAATCATAAAGACACCACTAAAAAAACTACTAGAACTCATCAATTCATTTGGTAAAGTTGCAGATGCAAAATTAATATATAGAAATATGTTGCATCTTTTGCTGTTGTTGTTATGTGCTGTTCAGTCACTAAATCATTTCAAACTCTTTGCAACTCCATGGACTGCAGCACACCAGGCTTCCCTGTCTTTCACTGTCTCCCTGAGTGTGCTCAAACTCATATCCATTGACTCAGTGATGCCATCCAATCATCCAGTTCTCTGGCACCCCCTTCTCCTTTTGCCTTCAATCTTTCTCAGCATTGAGTATTTTCCAATCAGTGGACTCTTCACATCAGGTGGCCAAAGTATTGGAGCTTCAGCATTAGTCCTTCAATGAATATTCAGGTTGATTCCCTGATAGCTGATAGTTGATAGTTGATAAAGAATCTGCCTGCATTGCAGGAGACCCCGGTTTGATCCCTGGGTTGGGAAGATCCACTGGAGAAGGGATAGACTACCCACTCCAGTATTCTTGGGCTTCCCTTGTGCCTCAGCTGGTAAAGAATCTGCCTGCAATGTGAGAGACCTGGGTTGAATCCATGGGTTGGGAAGATTCCCTGGAGAAGGGAAAGGCTACCTACTCCAGTATTCTGCCTGGAGAATTCCGTGGACTATATAGCCCATGAGGTCGCAAAGAGTCAGACACAACTGAGCGAGTTTCACTTTCTCTTTTCCTTTCAGATTGACTGGTTTGATTTCCATGTAGTCCAAAAGACCCTTAAGAGTACTCTCTCCAGCACCACATTTCCACAGCATCAGTTCTTCCACACTCAACCTTCTTTATGGTGCAAATCTCACATCTTAAGAGTCAGACACAACTGAGCGAGTTTCACTTTCTCTTTTCCTTTCAGATTGACTGGTTTGATTTCCATGTAGTCCAAAAGACCCTTAAGAGTACTCTCTCCAGCACCACATTTCCACAGCATCAGTTCTTCCACACTCAACCTTCTTTATGGTGCAAATCTCACATCTTTACACAACTACTGGTTAAAAACCATAGCCTTGACTCTATGGACCTTTGTCAGCAAAGTGATGTCTCTGTTTTTTAATTAGCTGTCTAGGTTTGCCATAGCTTTTCTTCCAAAGAACAAGTATCTTCTTTAATATAAATTTATTTATTTTAATTGGAGGCTAATTGCTTTACAATATTGTATTGGTTTTGCCATACATCAATGTGAATCTGCAACAGGTGCACATGTGTTTCCCATCCTGAAACCCCCTCCCACCTCCCTCCCCATCCCATCCCTCTGGGTCATCC
>SJYC01101713.1:0-39709 GCA_006408675.1 Madoqua kirkii
ATAGGGAACCCTCTTACACTGTTGGTGGGAATGCAAACTAGTACAGCCACTATGGGAAACAGTGTGGAGATTCCTTTAAAAATTGTGAATAAAACTGCCTTATGACCCAGCAATCCCACTGCTGGGCATACACACCGAGGAAACCAGAACTGAAAGAGACACATGTACCCCAATGTTCATTGTAGCACTGTTTATAATAGCCAGGACATGGAAGCAACCTAGATGTCCATCAGCAGATGAGTGGATAAGAAAGCAGTGGTACATATATACAATGGAGTACTACTCAGCCCTTAAAAAGAATAAATGTGAATCAGTTCTAATGAGATGGATGGAACTGGAGCTGATTATACAGAGTGAAGTAAGCCAGAAAGAAAAACACCAATACACTATACTGACACATATATATGGAATTTAGAAAGATAGTAATGATGACCCTGTATGTGAGACAACAAAAGAGACACAGAAGTATAGAACGGACTTTTGGCCTCTGAGGGGGACGGAGAGGGTGGGACGATTTGGGAGAATGGCATTGAAACATGTAAACTATCATGTAAGAAATGAAGCGCCAGTCTATGTTCGATACAGGATACAAGATTCTTGGGGCTGGTGCACGGGGATGATCCAGAGAGATGATATGGGGTGGGAAGTGGGAGGGGGTTTCAGGATTGGGCGCTCGTGTACACCTGTGGCTGATTCATGTCAAGGTATGGCAAAACCAATACAGTATTGTAAAGTAGAATAAAGTAAAAATAAAATAAAATAATAAAGTCATTAGAATTTTAAAAAAGAAATCTTTCATGATTATCTTTAGGGCACGCAGACAGAAGAATTACAGAGCACTGATCTTTGCTCAGATAGAAAGCCCAGAAGGATTAAATCCTAGCAACCTGGGTATTAAGTGTGCCAGATGCTGTACTGAGCTTTACGTGCATTATCTCATTTAATCTTCATGATTTGCCTGCAACAGGGACTCTTATTTCCTCTATTTTATAGATAGAGAAGTGAGGCTTAGCAGGGCTATGCAACAAGCCCCACATCCAATAGCAGTGAGCACTGAACTTGTAACTGAGTACTGCCTCTCCACTGAAAATAACCTATGCAGAAATAATCCTAACAAAGCACTTAGCACACCAAAAATGGAGAGGACCCTGTGAGGCCCTCCTGGGTACAAATTCTTTCCATGTCCCCCCATTTCTTGTTTGTAAGAAATAGACTTCATTCTCTGAGTTCCAAATGGTAAATTCAAGCAGCTATTTACCAGGGAAGGGAGGGGATGCAGAAACAAGGGAGGAACAGTCAAGAAACAGTGCAGAATTGGGCAGGACCCTGGTTCCTCCTCAGGGAACAGACATAGCAATATCTTTGAGTTCTTCAGCACAACCTAAAGCTGGCACTGAGGTGAAGGTGAAGGTGAAGTCATTCAGTCGTGTCTGACTCCTTGCGACCCCGTGGACTGTGGCCTTCCAGGCTCCTCCACCCATGGAATTCTCCAGGCAAGAATACTGGAGTGGGTTGCCATTTCCTTCTCCAGAGGATCTTCCCAACCCAGGGTTCAAGCCCAGGTCTCCTGCATTGGAGGCAGACGCTTTAACCTCTGAGCCACCAGGGAAGCCCAAGATGGTAACTCCAAGCTAAGTACGTGATTGCTGGAACACTGCCCTATTACCTCACCACCAACCAATCAGAAGAACATCTGCACACAGTGAATGATAATGAACACTCTGATTGCCTCCTAGAATGACTGTCCCTTTAAAAATTTCATGGTCAAGTGGAATGTTTGGAGTTGGCTTTTGACATGAGCCCACCTTCTTTCCAGATTGCCAGCCTTCTGAATAAAGCAACCTTTCTTTTCCAGTCAACATTTATCTCTCAGGTATTGGCTTTCAAGCAGCAAACAGCTGAATCTGACTTCAGCAACACCATAACTGTTCAATAAACAGATACTATTGAAATAATTATCTAAAGTTATTATTATTACATTTGCCAAAAGAAATATCAATAATCTCAGATATGCAGATGACCCCACCCTTATGGCAGAAAGTGAAGAGGAATTGAAGAGCCTCTTGATCAAAGTGAAAGAGGAGAGTGAAAAGCTGGCTTAAAAGCTAAGAACATGGCATCCAGTCCCATCACTCCTTGGCAAATAGATGAGGAAACAATGGAAACAGTGAGAGACTATTTTCTTGGGCTCCAAAGTCACTGCAGATGGTGATGGCAGCCATGAAATTAAAAGATGCTTGCTCCTTGGAAGAAAACCTGGGACCAACCCAGTTCAGTTCTGTTCAGTCCCTCAGTTGTGACCCCGTGGATCACAGCACTCCAGGCCTCCCTGTCCATCAGCAACTCCCAGAGTTCACCCAAACTCATGTCCATTGAGTCGGTGATGCCATCTAGCCATCTTATCTGCTATTATCCCCTTCTCCTCCTGTCCCCAATCCCTCCCAGCAACAGAGTCTTTTCCAGTGAGTCAGCTCTTCTCATGAGGTGGCCAAAGTATTGGAGTCTCAGCTTTAGCATCAGTCTTTCCAAAGAACACCCAAGACTGATCTCCTTTAGGATGGACTGGTTGGATCTCCTTGCAGTTCAAGGGACTCTCAAAAGTCTTCTCCAACACCACAGTTCAAAAGCATCAATTCTTTGGTGCTCAGCTTTCTTCACAGCCCAGCTCTCACATCCATACATGATTACTGGAAAAAACATAGCCTTGACTAGATGGACCTTTGTTGGCAAAGTAATGTCTCTGCTTTAGAATATACTGTCTAGGTTGGTCATAACTTTTCTTCCAAGGAGTGAGCGTCTTTTACTTTCATGGCTGCAGTCAGCATCTGCAGTGATTTGGGAGCCCAAAACAATAAAGTCTGATGCTGTTTCTGCTGTTTCCCCATCTATTTCCCATGAAGTGATGGGACCAGATGCCATGATCTTCATTTTCTAAGTGTTGAACTTTAAGCCAACTTTTTCACTCTCCTTTCACTTTCATCAAGAGGCTTTTTAGTTCCTCTTCACTTTCTGCCATAAGGGTGGTGTCATCTGCATATCTGAGGTTATTAATATTTCTCCCAGCAATCTTGATTCCAGCTTGTGCTTCTTCTAGCCCAGCGTTTCTCATGATGTACTCTGCATATAGGTTAAATAAGCAGGGTGACAATATACAGCCTTGATGTACTCCTTTTCCTATTTGGAACCAGTCTGTTGTTCCATGTCCAGTTCTAAGTGTTGCTTCCTGACCTGTGTATAGGTTTCTCAAGAGGCAAGTCAGGTGGTGTTATTCCCAAACCTAGACAGCATATTAAAAAGCAGAGACAGTATTTTGCCAACAAATGTCCATCTTGTCAAAGCTATGGTTTTTCCAATAGTCCTGTATGGATTTGAGAGTTGGACTATAAAGAAAGCTGAGCACTGAAGAACTGATGCTTTTGAACTGTGCTTGGTGTTGGAGAAAACTCTTGGGAGTCCCTTGGACTGCAAGGAGATCCAGCCAATCAATCTTAAAGGAAATCAGTCCTGAATATTCATTGGAAGGACTGATGCTAAAGCTGAATTTCCAATACTTTGGCCACCTGATGCAAAGAACTGACTCATTAGAAAAGACCCTGATGCTGGGAAAGGTTGAAGGTGGGAGGAGAAGGGGACGACAGAGGATGAGAAGGCTGGATGGCATCACCGACTCAATGGTCATGAGTTTGAGCAAACTCCAGGAGTTGGTGATGGACAGGGAAGCCTGGCATGCTGCATTCCATGCGGTAGAAAAGAGTTGGACAGGACTGAGTGACTTAATTCAACTGAATATTATTATAAAATCTTTGTAATAATGATCCCCTGGTGACTCAGATAGTAAAGTCTCCCCTTGCAATGCAAGACACCTAGGTTCGACCCCTGGGTTGGGAAGATCCCCTGGAGGAGGGTATGGCAACCCACTCCATTATTCTTGCCTGGAGAATCCCCATGGACAGAGGAGCCTGGCAGGCTGCAGTCCATGGAATAGCAGAGTCGGACATGACTGAGCTACTAAACACAGCACATTACAAAGTCTGCACTGGATTAACACAGATCTGGCACCAATCTCCTGTGTGTCTTTGTGAAAATTACTTGACTTCTCTGGGTCACATTTTCCCCATCTAAAAAGAGAAGATTAGACTAGATGCTCTCTAAGTTATACAATATGATTAATGAGTCATATAACATGCCAACATTTAAACAAAACTATCCATATAGTGTAAACCAGAACCCTCAATGTAACTTTAACCCAAGTCCCTTCAGCTGTATAAAACTGCTTCTCTTTCCCAAGAGAAAAAAAAATGCATGGGGACTGGAAAACACACACATCTTTCTAGAGCACCCTGTGGCTTGGTTGCAGAGGGCACTGCCATTAACTAAGGAGTCCTTTGTCACAGCTGTCACTTCATTCTCAGTGACCAGACTGTCCCTATTGTCTCAGTCAAGATTTTAAAGGACCCCATGAAGCGCCTCTCTCTTTGCTCAACCCAATGACTCTTTCCTGGCAACTGAAATGCAGGAGTTTTTCTACCAAAATGACAACACAAGGGCAGGAAAAACCTATTTGAATGTGCTCAGAGAAAACCTATGACCTTGAACATTTTTAGCAGCAGCTTTACTTTCCTTTAAAATTCCGTGTGTGTGTGTGTGTGTGTGTGTGTGTGTGTGTGTGTGTGGTCGTTAATACAGTAAACAGTATTGCATGGAAAGGATTTATTAGACCTGAAAAAGTTGGTTGTTTTTATATTTGTCTTTCGGCATCCTGACCTTAGTATGAAGTGAAGAAGTGAAGTGAAGTCGCTTAGTCGTGTCTGACTCTGACTCTTTGCAACCCCATGGACATTAGCCGACCAGGCTCCTCCATCCATGGGATTTTCCAGGCAAGAGTACTGGATTACTATTCCACATCCTTTTCTCAGCTACCACTCGTCTGCTTCTAGATGTGTTCATGCTTCTTCTCTATCCAGTCTCCATCAAGATCTCCTCCTCCAGAAAACCTTTCTTGAGTCTGCCAGGTAGACATGGACATGTTTTTTAGGGATAAACTACACTTGATGCCAGGGATTATGATGTCTCCCTTTAGCATTCTCACCTAGCAAAGTACCTGAAGTAAGGTGGGCATCCACACAGTCAGGTAAGCACAGTCAGCTCTCCCTCTATATTTGTTGGGTCCATATTCATGATTCAAAAAGCTATTGATAAAAATATTTGGAATAAAATGTTCTAGAAAATTCCACAAAGTAAAAGTTCAATTCGCTTCATACTGGTAACTATTTACAAAGCATTTTCATTGTATTTACAACTATTTACATAGCATTTACATTGTATTAGGTATTATAAGTAATCTATAGCTTAATTTAAATCTAAAAATCTCATAAGATTTATAAGAGTAAGTGCATAGTTCATGTGCAACTAGCATGCCATTTTGTATAAGGAACTTGAGTGGATTTGGGTGCCCACATGATCTCCTGGAATCAATTCCTTATGGATATCAAAGGACTACTGTTCAGCTGACCCTTGAACAATGTAGCAAGTTGGGGTGCTAGCCCTCCATGCAATCAAAAAATCTGCATATACCTAGAGTCAATTCTCTGTATCCACAGTTGGCCAGCCAAGAGATCATCCAACTGCAGGTGTTTAGTAGGGTAGTAATTACTGTTGAAAAAATTTCACATTCAAGTGGATCTATGCAGTTCAAACCTGTGTTGTTCAAAGGCCAACTGTTATTTGGTGAATGAATCTTAAAAGGATACTTCAAAAAAATCAATTAAAATAGTAAGCAATATATTAAGCAAAATGCAATTATAAGAATATGTGTTATGAGGATATGATGTGAATGTGTGTTAAGAATATGATAATGCTTATTAATGGGTCTACAGCTAAGCAATAATTATATTACTGATCATTTTCCTTTTTATATAGACTTTATGAACTATGTGACTTGAAGAGACCTGGTGTAAGTAGAAACCAAAGACAGATCATTTATCTGGGAGAGAGAAAGATGTAGGTCTTAAAAATACAAATACATTTCCATCAGAGCTTACTCTGAACCTAAACCCTGTTCCTGTCACTGGATGAAAGGATCACCAACAAGCATCTATGAGAAGCAGGCTGACCATCACTGCCCTAGATCTAAAAAAGACAGAACAAGCCCATGGTCAAGTCACAGGTCCCAGCTGGAAGGAGAAAGCTTAGTGTGGAAGAGTGAAGGCTGAGTTATGAAGTGGTTCTGAAAATAAATCTATACAAGGAATTAAATTCAGAATATCTCTCTTCTCAAACATTGATGAGATCTGTAGCCCCTATTCAGACAAAGCTGCTGCCTTGAGGCTGTTCTGTGTAGGCAGTGTGATTCGTTACAAGACTGACTGGAATCATACCACTTACCCTCTGAGTATTATTTTTGTCAGTAGAGATAATATCACTTATCATTACATGTTGTTGAAAGTAGGCATTTAATAAATATTATTTTCCTTCTCTCCAGGTAGTTGGAGAAACGGTATTTGGCCACTAGAGAAAAAGAACTGAGAGGGAAACTTCCTAAACTGGAGAGTAATTGCCCAAATTTCCAACTGGGGAATGTGCACTGTTGAAATAAGATGATTGTATAAAGGATCACAAAAAGTGGGAATCTTCTTTTTATGCCAAAAATTGGCATCTATATCAAATCACTCACTTTAATTCCATAGATATTTTGTTGCATATCTACTATTTGACAGATACTGTTCTGAGCCCTGAGGATATGGGGAGGATAGGAGAGACAATCCTTGCTGTTAGAGGTCACACAGTGAAAGTGAAAAAGTGAAAGCGAAGTTGCTCAGTCGTGTCTGACTCTTTGTGACCCCATGGTCTGTAGCCCACCAGGCTCCTACGTCCATGGGATTTTCCATGCAAGAGTACTGGAGTGGGGTGCCATTTCCTTCTCCAGGGGATCTTTCCAACCCAGGGATCGAACCCAGGTCTCCCGCATTGTAGGCAGATGCCTTACCATCTGAGCCACCAGGAAGCTATCAGAAAAGATACTTGTTCAAGAGGTACACACATATGAGGGACTCTCCTGGCAGTCCACTGGTTAAGACTGCTCTTCAAGTTCAGGGGGTATGGGTTCGATCCCTGGTTGGGGAACTAAGATCCCACATGCTGCACAGCACAGTCCAAAAATACATTAAACTTGAGAAAAAAAAAAAAGAGGTACATGTGTGATAAGCCTTTTGAAAGGGTGCTAGGGGAGCACAGTGTTAGCCACTCAGTCATGTCCAGTTCTTTGTGATCCCACGGACCATAGCCTGCCAGGGAATTCTCCGTGCAAGAATACTGGTGTGGGTTGCCGTTCTCTTCTCTAGAAGATCTTTCCAAGCCAGGGATTGAACCCAAGTCTCCTGCACTGTAGGCAAACTCTTTACTGTGTAAGCCACGTGGGGAGCACAGGGTCTAGTCTAAACCATCAAGCTTATCTAAAAATCCCATTGATACCGAGAGTAAATCAATGAATAAAGCCAAATTGATAGACTTTTTTATTTTCCTCCACCACTCACATTACCTAGATATTTCTTGCATCCCTACTATGTGCTAAACCCCAAGGAGACAGAAATAAAAAAGAAGCTGTGAACAGTCTCTGCTCCCTGAAAGCTCAAAAGCTATCAGAGGAAAATAAATGAATAAATAAATGGCAGAGATGCCAATTGATACCATGAATCAAAGGCTTTGGACACAGCGGGGAATGGTAGATCTGTTCCCAAGGGGAAATTAAAAGCCTACCAAGAAGGAGATCCAGCATTGGGCTTTGGCTGGCAATTTCCATTCTACCCTCTGAGCTTTTACACGTGTATATAAGGATAAGTGATGCCTGCAGTGCCAGCTGGTATTGTTAACAACTTGAGGCATTAATGTAATACAGTGATGCTCTTGGAAAATAAATAGAGCTGATAAAGAAACTAATGTGTTCAAAAACAAGTGCATCATCTGCTGACTTGTTCACATCTCCTTCACACAGGGTGAAGTTTACTCAGGGCTAGAAAGACTGCAGAAGCAAAATTCAACCCATGAGTGATAGCCAGGGGAAGTATGAGTGTTTCCTCCCCAGCCTCGTGTGCTAAGTAATGGAAAAGCTTACTTTTGGGGGGCCCTTTGCAGTTTTCAAAATACTTTTACATTCAGATTTTATTGGTTCTGCCCAAGAAGTCCTGCAAACAAAGAGCGGGATATGTCATTGCCACTATTCAGATGGGGAAGTGAGACTCAGAAGAAGCCATTTCTAGAGTCACATACCGGAAAAGGGTGAAGGGAATGTCAGCGCTCAAGGCTTCTGATTTTCCCTTCCTGATCTTTGGATATCCTCAGGCAGTTCTCAACTGTAAGTGCACACGAGCCACGTGGGAGTCACAAATGCAGAGCTGGAGTCATAAGTGGGGCGAGGCTTGGGAGTCTATATTTCCAGCGGACTTCATGCTGCTGCTGCTAGAGAAAGACACTCTTCACAAGAAATGATAGTCATAGCTGTGTTTCCCAGAAGAAATTATTTCAAATGGTTATGACAGTGGGTGATCCTTCTTACTTTTTCCAAATACCAAGTAGCAGTCCCTCAACACCTTCTACCTGTGTCAGCTTTTTCCCTTTGACGTTCGTGGGTCACAGGAAGACTCCTGTTAAAGTACATCTATCTCACTTTTCACCCTTGTCTGGGTCTCTTCTAGTCTCTTGCTGGGTCTATCTCAGTCTCTGACTCTGACTTATAGTACCCTCTCTCTCTTGCTTGACCATCAATCCATATTCTTGAATTACAGTAACAAGTAATGGCTCACAAAGGTTATTTCACTCTGCTGCCTTTCAGTATAATGTCGTTGTGGTTGCTCAGTCACTCAATCATGTCTGACTCTTTCCGACTCCAGGGGCTGCAGCATGCCAGGCCTCCTGATCCCTCACCAAGTTCGTGTCCATTGCCTCAGTGATGCCATCCAGCCATCTCATCCTCTGATGCCCTCGTCTCCTCTCCCCTCAATCTTTCCAGCATCAGAGACTTTTCCAATGAGTTGGCTGTTCGCATCAGATGACCAAAATACTGGAACTTCAGCTTCAGCATCAGTTTTTCCAATGAGTATTCAGGATTGATTTCCCTTAAGATTGACATAAGAAAATACTCAGTATAATTGACAATGATAATCATCCTCATAATTAATCAATCAATACCTGCTCACTAACTGTTCCAAGGTACTTGGACATACTATACTTCAAAATGACCTGCCTAGAGATAAGATGCAAGATGGTTTAGGACAAGGATAACACGGCATCAGGAACAAGATAAGAGGATACTTAGAGTAAGTCAAACTGTGTTCTTGGAAGTAAGAATAGAAAGAAAATACGTTTAATGCTGTAAAATATGGGGGGAAGTGTAAGACATAGTTATTTCTCGTCACTTCAGTCGTGTCTGACTCTTTGAGATCCTACAGACCACAGCCCACCAGGCTCCTCTGTTCACAAGACTCTCTAGGCAAGAATACTGGGTGGGTCGCTGTGCCCTCCTCCAGGGGATCTTCCCACCCCAGGGATCGAGCCTGAGTCTCTTATGCCAAACCTGCATTGGCAGATAGGTTATTTACCACTAGCACCACCTGGAAGCCCTATTTCTTTCTAAGATGCTTTAAATCTAGTTGTGGAATTGATGATGAGAATAATTACACTCATTTTTATTGATGCTTCAGTTCAGTTGCTCAGTCATGTCCAACTCTTTGCGACCCCATGGACTGCAGCACACCAGGCCTCCCTGTCCATCACCAGCTTGATGGTAGAGGATGGTTACTAGTATATTTGCTCAGTTTTGCAATCCAGCATTGTGTGACAAAGCAGAGAGGGGCCATGTTTCCCTCCTTGGTCACCGTCTGAGGAGGCTCCCAGGTGACCTTGGTTTCATCTGGTAAGGGGTGACCATGTGACCTCAGCCAAGGGAATCAAAGACTCTCTCCCTAGAATTTGAATTTGAGCAGAGTGACAAGCAAGTAGTTTGAGCTGATACCCTTAATGGCAGTGCCCCAAGAATCCCCCACCAGTTCTTGTGAGAGCTTCTTTATCTCATGTCCTCTGAGTCTCATTCATCAGCTTTTCTTTTTATTATATGAGCAGTCCCGTGGCCTTCCAGTAGTTGCCTGGTCTATGTAAGTTGGCCAGAGAGTTGTTTAAATCAAAGAATTCTAATTCAAAACCACCTATATTTGGTTAGGTTCTGTGTTGTGTGCTTTTATGCACATTTACTTTAATCATCTCCAAAATCAAAAGACTTCAGTGCTGTTCAGTCTGATAGGCATATTCTCTCTTTGTCTGAGTTCTGAATGGAAAAAAAGACAAAGGTCCCAAACATATCATTTTTATTACTGATAGAGTATATATTTTCAGATGAATGGATTTTCCGATACTATAGCCCAGAAGTGAAGAAACTCATACAGGCGCCCTGCGTCAGAGCAGACCTCCTAATGCAGAGGCAGTTTTCTACAGAACATCTGTCATGAAGCAACAGAAAAGGGAAATTCCTCGTGTAGTCACTCACTCTCAAGAAAAAGGAATGGAGGAGCCAAGAATGATCAATTTGTTCTTCCTGAATTTACCAGTCAAGTCAGTTACTCTCCTCTATTTGTCCTTTTTACACTGCAATAAGTAAAAGGGAAGAAAAGCATTGCTGTTGCTAAGTCGCTTCAGTCGTGTCCAGCTCTATACGACCCCATAGACAGCAGCCCACCAGGCTCCCCTGTCACTTGGATTCTCCAGGCAAGAACACTGGAGTGGGTTGCCATTTCCTTCTCCAATGCATGAAAGTGAAAAGTGAAAGTGAAGTCGCTCAGTCATGTCCAACTCCTAGCGACCCTATGGACTGCAGCCTACCAGGCTCCTCCATCCATGGGATTTTCCAGGCAACAGTACTGGAGTGGGGTGCCATTGCCTTCTCTGAGGAAAGGCATTAGGGCTTTTATAACAATTTAGCTCCTCTGCACGGAAGGAAATACCTGGAGAAGGGGAGAATCACCCTTCCCAAGATCAGTTAGCTCTTGTTGTTAATTTTAACTATTTCCAGGAATTTGCTAAACATTGTGTATGGGTTATGTTATTTCATCCTCACAATTACTCGCCTAAGTATCTACTAAAAGCATGCTCATCTTATAGATGAAGATACTCGGGTTTAGAGAGATTAATTAACTTCCCAGGAGACCCAGCTAGTATGGGATGAAGCCAGGCTGCCAACCCAAGCAGTGTTGACCCGATTTTGTGTCTTATGTCACTGTCCCAGAAGAACTTGTTCAAGGAGGAAACTGACACCAAGAGAAGTTAGCCCACTGAGATAGTAATTGGTTGAGCAAGATTTCAAACCCGCAATTAGATCTGACAGCAAACAGCATGTACTTAACCATTATATAAATGCACAAAACAGAAAAGTTTGAGTACCAAGAGGCACTCACGAGAGAAACAGGAATTTAGTCTGGAGCACTCACACAAACAGGGCTTCCCTGATAGCTCAGTTGGTAAAGAATCTGCCTGCAGTGCAGGAAACCGTGGTTCGATTCCCGGGTTGGGAAGATCCCCTGGAGAAGGGAATGGTTACCCTCTCCAGTGTTCTGGCCTGGAGAAGTCCATGGACTGTGTAGTCAGACACGACTGAGCAACTTGCACTTTGCTCTCACACAAACTATATAGATGGCTGGTGTTAGGAACTAGGTATTAAAAGGTAGGTGGGATATATTTTGGAGAAGGAAATAGCAACCTGCTTCAGTATTCTTGCCTGGAAACTCCCATGGACAGAGGAGCCTAGGAGGCTACAGTCCAAAGAGCTGGACATGACTAAACACACACATGCACACAGGATATATTTTGAGGAAGGCGTTTCAGTCTGAGACCAGCATGAACTCTAGGTAGCTGGTAAAACTGAGCTTAGAAAACACTGCATCCATGAGGAAGATGAAGAAGCAGAGACCTAGGAGGAGGGGTGAGGAGAGGACGGAGCTCTAAGAACATTAGATCAAAGGACCACGTGTGAGGAGATCAAAAAGATAGATGAGGAAATCAAATAGATGAAATCTCAATTACAGGATTTTAAACCAAGCAAACAAGTTTAGGGTATAAGATCCTTGAGCACAGTTTGAGGGAACAACCTGCCACACAAGCCTGTCAGTGATCCTCATCATGGAGGAGGACAAGACGAAATTGAAGAGACCTTGCTAAACCCTAGTGGGTTCTCATCATGGAGGAGGACGGGATGGAATTGAAGATACCTTGCGAGACCCTAGTAGGGACCTCAATCCAAAAGGAAAGTGATGAGAGACTGAACGAGGCACTAAAACCCCCCTGGAGAGGTAATGAAACCCATGGAAAGAAGTGGTAACTGAGAGACACCTGCAATTTGGTGGCAGGAATGATTCAGGGAAGCATCGAAGGGGAAAAGTGAAAACATATCGGTTTAGAAACTAAGGGATTTGAAAATATCATTTGAAGAAATTGGAGAAATAAAGCTTTGGCTTTGGAAATCTGGTCTTCTATTCCTGGGCCACTGTTGACACCTTAACCAAGACCTGAGCTCAGGAAAGGGCCTTATTAATACCACCAAGGCTTGTATGACAGGCCAGAACTAAGACAACAGTATTCTCAGGGGAAAAAGAAAAAGAAAAAACATTGACCTTTGAGATGAAGGATTTTTTAATTATCCCAGTTAGAGAAATGCAGGCAGAAGCAGCTGGCAGAGGAGGAATCTGAGGAGAAAGGAGGACTCGCTATGCTCAGGAGCCGGTGTAGAGTCAGCGCTCCCCACCTCGTGGCTCCCCTGGTGCCCTAGGGCCATTCTCAGCGCTGACATGCTTGCCCTTGTTCAACCCCAACAGCAAGGCTGACACCGTAATCCTTATTTGAGAGATGAGCAAAGAGGCACAGAGAGGCTGTACAAAGTGCCCAAGTCACAGCAGTAAGAAGGGGAAGAGCTGGGTCTGAACCAGCAAGGTGCCTTTTAGAGGGTTAGTTCTAATGACAAAAATGAGAAGTTGGGACAATATGAGCAAACCGTCATATCAGCACTTCTGAAACTTTTTAACTAGTAAAATTCTTATTTGTTTATTCCTAGTTAAATCTTCCTCAGGAGATGGGCAGATAGATGGTAGACAGATAGATAGACAGGAAGAAAAGAGTTGAACTATTCCAGGGCTTCCTGATAGCTCAGCTGGTGAAGAATCCACCTGCAATGCAGCAGACCCCAGTCCAATCTCTGGGTTGGAAAGATCCCCTGGAGAAGAGAAAGGCTACCTACTATTGTATTCTGGCCTGGAGAATTCCATGGACTTCTTCAGGGGGAGAATAGTTCATGGGGTCACAAAGAGTTGAACATGACTGAGCAACTTTCACTTTCACTTTCATTTCAGGTCAAAGGAACACAGTGAGAGTCAGGAATCTGGGGGCTCTCTTGTCCCCCGTTGCTTCCGTGGACATTAGGTTGTCCATGGAAATGCAATCAGAACACAGCTGCAGTGTGAAGCAGCTCGTTCGTTTCACCTCTTACTCTTCTCAGTGTTAAAGAATGTAGACAAGGAAAATCAAGATTGAAATATCAGCTTTATTGATAGGCCTCTGCTAATGACTAGATTGGAAAACACTGAACTCTTCCAGCTTCCTCGTTGAACTAAATTGATGAACTACCAATGCAGATACAGACAGGAGTAGGATCACTCATCATTGATTCAGACAGATCAGAGATTATGAGAACCAGAGACGAGAGACAAGACATCACTCTGAACAAAGCTAGTGGAGAGGATGGAATTCCAGTTGAGCTATTTCAAATCCAAAAAATGATGGTGTGAAAGTGCTGCACTCAATATGCCAACAAATTTGGAAAACTCAGCAGTGGCCACAGGACTGGAAAAGGTCAGTTTTCATTCCAATCCCAGAGAAAGGCAATGCCAAAGAATATTCAAACTACCACACAATTACACTCATCTCATGCATCTAACACTCTGGCAAAGTAGTGCTCAAAGTTCTCCAAGCCAGGCTTCAACAGAATGTGGACCGTGAACTTCCAGATGTTCAAGCTGGATTTAGAAAAGACAGAGGAACCAGAGATCAAATTGCCAACATCCCCTGGATTATCAAAATACCAAGAGATTTCCAGAAAAACATCTATTTCTGCTTTATTGACTATGCCAAAACCTTTGACTATAGGATCACAACAAACTGTGGAAATTTTTTAAAGAGATGGGAATACCAGACCACCTAAATCTGCCTCCTGAGAAATCTGTATGCAGGTCAAGAATCAACAATTAGAACTGGACATGGAACAACAGACTGGTTCCAAATAGGAAAAGGAGTACATCAAGGCTGTATATTGTCACCCTGCTTATTTAACCTATATGCAGAGTACATCATGTGAAATGCTGGGCTGAATGAAGCACAAGCTGGAATCAAGATTGCCAGGAGAAATATCAATCACCTCAGATATGCAGATGACACCACCCTTATGGCAGAAAGTGAAGAGGAACTAAAGAGCTTCTTGATGAAAATGAAAGAGGAGAGTGGAAAAAGTTGGCTTAAAACTCAGTATTCAGAAAACTAAGATCATGGCATCCAATCCCATCACTTCATGGCAAATAGATGGGGGAACAATTGAAACAGTGACAGACTTTATTTTCTTGGCCTCCAAAGTCACTGCAGATGGTGACTCTAGCCATGAAATTAAAAGACACTTGCTCCTTGGAAGAAAAGTTATGACCAAACTAGAGAGCATATTAAAAGGCAGAGACATTACTTTACCAACAAAGGTCTGTCTTGTCAAAGCTATAGTTTTTCCACTAGTCAATAATGGATGTGAGATTTGGACTATAAGGAAAGCTGAGCACCAAAGAACAGATGTTTTTGAATTGTGGTGTTGGAAAAGACTCTTGAGAGTCCTTTGAACTGCAAAGAGATCCAACCAGTCCATCCTAAAGGAGATCAGTCCTGAATATTCATTGGAAGGACTGATGCTGAAGCTGAAACTCTAATACTTTGGCCACCTGGTGTGAAGAACTGACTGGAAAAAATCCTGATGCTGGGAAAGATTGAGGGCAGGAGGAGAAGGG
The DNA here is from genome assembly GCA_006408675.1 of Madoqua kirkii. Taxonomy (NCBI): domain Eukaryota; kingdom Metazoa; phylum Chordata; class Mammalia; order Artiodactyla; family Bovidae; genus Madoqua; species Madoqua kirkii. The sequence goes on from SJYC01101713.1 coordinate 15,072, forward strand.
GACAACAGAAGATGAGATGGTTGGATGGCATCACCAACTCAATGGACATGAGTTTGAGCAAGCTGCAGTCCAGGGGGTCTTAATGAGTTGGAAATGACTGTGCAGCTGAACTGACTGAGACACGAGGTTTAGCTGTACAAGAAACCTGTGCAGTGAAGAAATGTCAAACTTTCCCCCTTTACTCGGCCTTACACGTAGCTGGTAGATATAGGTAGAAGCAGGGTGATATGCACAATTCTATGGGCATCTGAATGATGTCCTAAGTCAGAAGAGTCAAGGGCAGGTTCATAATATGCAGTGATCTGCACAGTTCAAGTAAAACCAACAAAAGTGGGACCTGGATATTAAGTGGTCATACCTTTAAACCAACCAGGAGGAGAAAATGGCTGAGAATAATTAAAATCTAGTGGAAAGCACAAGAGAAGAGCATTTTTGACATACCACCTTCAGGGTCAACAGTCTGCACAGTCAATCTGTACAGTGGTGATTGGTCCAATAAGCAAGGTCCAAATTTGTCAATAGGCTTCCCTGGTGGCTTAGATGGTAAAGAATCTGCCTGCAATGAGGGAGACTGGGGTTCGATCTTTGGGTTAGGAAGATGCCCTGGAGAAGGGAATGACAACCCACTCCAGTATCCTTGCATGGAGAATTCCACGGCCAGAGAAGCCTGGCAGGCTATAATCCACGGGTCGCAAATAGTCTGAGTCAATTGAACATAACAAACACACAGATTGGTCAGGACTCATCTGATGACCTATGCAGAAAGAGTATCTTAGATGGGACTACGGAGCTGAGAGGTGTTCTGAACATCTGTCTTTATAGAGTTCAAGCATCCAGACCTTGTCAAGATCCAAGACAGAAGCCTCTTCACTCCTGTGAAGACTGCCCTGCTTACTCTAAATTGTTTCCCTTCTATATACGCCCTCATAACAGCTTGTATCTCATTTATGATACTCCTCTTTGTTGGATTGGATGCCTTATTCATCCTTGGATCCCAGTGGTTCTCATTCAGTGGCAATTTTTGATTTCACAAGCTGGGCTGGGCTGGTGCAGGGGGAGAGCATCTAGCAGAGGCCAAAGATGCTGTTAAACTTCCTACAGTGCACAGGACAGCCACACCCTCACCTACACAAATGTCCCGTGTGGCCAAAATGTCAACAGTGCCAACGTTGAGAAATCTTTCTGTATCCCTAGAAGGCAATGGTACCCCACTCCAGTACTCTTGCCTGGAAAATCCCATGGACGGAGGTGCCGGGTGTGCTGCAGTCCATGGGGTCGCTGAGGGTTGGACACGACTGAGCGACTTCACTTTCACTTTTCCCTTTCATGCACTGGAGAGGGAAATGGCAACCCACTCCAGTGTTCTTGCCTGGAGAATCCCAGGGACGGGGGAGCCTGGTGGGCTGCTGTCTATGGGGTCACACAGAGTTGGACACGACTGAAGTGACTTTGTAGTAGTGCTTCACACATAGTAGGTGTACAATAAATGTCTGCTCAGTGAAGAGATAGATGAATGGATGGTTTGTATTTTTTTTAAGTAGTTCATCTGCTACTTGAAACCCCTACTAAGAGTTGGCCTGTGAATGTTGTAGCTGTTTGTTTTTGGATGAATGGTCAGTCATGGTGACCCTGCATTTTGGAAGATGGTACATGGCTCATCTGCTTCTTCCTTCTCTTCAACAGTGCTCCATTGCCTACAGATCAAAATGTTCATGCCTAAGGATGGCATACAAGACTCTCTATAATCAGTCCCTGCCTACCACCATTCCCCATTGCATATCCCATACTCCAGCCAACTCCACTAAATTATATTCAGCTTACATTCATACACTGCTGTTTAGAATTTCATGGCTTCATTCAGCGTCTTCTCCTTGCCTAGAATTTGCTGCTGCTGCTGCTAAGTCACTTCAGCCGTGTCCAACTCTGTGCGATCCCAGAGACGGCAGCCCACCAGGCTCTCCTGTCCCTGGAATTCTCCAGGCAAGAACACTGGAGTGGGTTGCCATTTCCTTCTCCAATGCATGAAAGTGACAAGTGAAAGTGAAGTCGCTCAGTCGTGTACGACCCTCAGCGATCCCATGGACTGCAGCCCACCAGGCGCCTCCGTCCATGGGATTTTCCAAGCAAGAGTATTGGAGTGGATACAACCCTATACCATAGCTATGAGTTGAGCTTCCATTCACCTAGTTTAACTTTTCTATTTTACTTTTATGTATGGATGATCCTTGCAGGGCAGGGGTTAGAACTGCCCAAGTTCACTTATATGTGAATTTTTTCCCAATAAATACACAGTTGTCCCTAAGCACCTGCAGGGGATTAGTTCCAGAACCCTCCTTGAATACCAAGATCTGAGGATGTTCAAATCCCATACGCTTCTGTATCTGCAAAATTTGTGTATGTGTTTTAAATTTATACTTGCATCTGGCTGAATCATTGGATGGGGAATTTACCAATAAGAAAAATGATTATATTCCCTTATTCACCTTTACAGAAGTTATCAGGCATTCTTTTGTGATTTTCCTTGTGTCCCCTGCTCCCATATATGGTTTTTATGACATTATATTACATCAGTTTGTTTGCACATATGCCCTCATCTAAACTGTGAACTCCTTTGAGATATATATTTCCCCAGCACCTATCTCCATTCGTGACAAATAAGAGGTAGTTCTTGTTCAGTTGCTAAGTCATGTCTGACTCTTTGTGACCCCAGGGACTGCAGCATACCAGGCTTCCCTGTCCTTCAGCATCTCCCAGAATTTGCTCAAACTCATGTCCATTGAATTGGTGATGCTATCCAACCATCTCATCCTCTCTTTTCCCTTTCTCCTCCTGCCCTCAGTCTTCCTCACCATCAGGATCTTTTCAAATGAGTCAGTTCTTCACATCAGGTGGCCAAAGTATTGGAGTTTAAGCTTCAGCATCAGTCCTTCCAATGAGTATTCAGGGTTGATTTCCCTTTAGGATCAACTGGTCGATCTCCTTGCAGTCCAAGGGACTCTCAAGAGTCTTCTCCAGCACCACATTCAAAAGCATCAATTCTTCATCAGTCAGCTTTGTTTATGGCCCAACTCTCACATGCGTACATGACCACTGGAAGAACCATAGCTGGGACTATATGGACCTTTCTTGGCAAAGTGATGTCTCTACTTTTTAATATGTTGTCTAGGTTTGTCATAGCTTTTCTTCCAAGGAGCAAGAGTCTTTTAATTTTGTGAATGCAGTCACCATCTGCAGTGATTTTGGAGTGTAAGAAAATAAAATCTGTCACTACTTCCCCTTTCCCCCCTTCTATTTGCCATGAAGTGATGGAACCAAATGCCAAGACCTTTGAATGCTAAGTTTTAAGTCAGCTTTTTCACTCTCCTCTTTCACTCTCATCAAGAAGCTCTTTAGTTCCACTTCACTTTCTGACATTAGAGTGGCATCATCTGCATATCTGAGGTTATTGATACTTCTCTTGGCAAACTTGTTTCCAGCTTGTGATTCATCCAGCCAGCCATTTCACATGATGTACTTTGTATACATCTGTATACAAATTAAATAAGCAGGGTGACAATATATAGCTTTGACATACTGCTTTCCCAATTTGGAACCAGTCTATTGTTTCATATCCAGTTCTAACTATTGCTTCTTGACCTGCATACAGGTTTCTCAGGAGGCAGGTAAGATATTCCCACCTCTTAAGAATTTTCACAGCTTGTTGTGATCCACACAGTCAAAGGGTTTAGCATAGTCAATGAAGTAGAAGTAGATATTTTTCTGGAATTCCCTTGTCTTTCCTATGATCCAACAGATATTGCAGTTTGAACTCTGGTTCCTTTGCCTTTCCTAAATCCACTTTGTACATCTGGAAATTCTTGGTTCACACACTGTTGAAGCCTAGCTTGAAGGATTTTGAGCATTATCTTGCTAGCCTGTGAAATGAGCGCAACTGTACAGTAGTTTGAACCTTCTTTGGCATTGCTCTTCTTTGAGATTGGAATGAAAACTGACCTCTTCCAGTCCTGTGGCCACTGCTGAGTTTTCCAAACTTGCTGGCATATTGAATGCAGCACTTTCACAGCATCATCTTTTAGGATTTGAAATAGCTCAGCTGGAATTCCATCACCTCCACTAGGTCTTTTCATAGTAATGCTTCCTAAGTCCCACTTGACTTCACACTCCAGGATGCCTGGGTCTAGGTGAGTGACAACACCATCATGGTTATCTGGATCCTGAAGATTTTTTTTGTACAGTTCTTCTGTGTATTCTTTCCATATCTTCTTAATCTTTTCTGCTTCTCTTAGGTCCGTTACCATTTCTGTCCTTATTGAGCCCATCTTCACATGAAATATCCCCTTGTTATCTCCAATTTTCTTTAAGAGATCTCTAGTCTTTCCCATTCTATTGTTTTCCTCTATTTCTTTGCATTGCATTAAGAAGGCTTTCTTATCTCTCTGCTATTCTCAGAAACTCTGCTTTCAGTTGGATTTATCTTTCCCTGTTCCCCTTAGCTTTCGTGCCTCTTCTTTTCTCAGCTATTTGTAAGACCTCCTCAGACAACCACTTTGCCTTCTTACATTTCTTTTTGTCTGGGATGGTTTTGGTCACTCCTTCCTGGAGAATGTTACAGACTTCTGTCCATAATTCTTCAGGCATTTTGTCTACCAGATCTAATCCCTTGAGTCTATTTGTCACTCCCCTGTAAAATCATAAGTGATTTTATTTAGGTCATACCTGAGTGATCTAGTCATTTTCCCTACTTTCTTCAATTTAAGCATGAATTTTGCAATAAAGAGCTCATGATCTGAGCCACAGTCAGCTCCCGGTCTTGTTTTTGCTGACTGTATAGAGCTTCTCCATCTTCGGCTACTAAGAATATAATCAATCTGGTTTCAGTTGGTGATGTCACATGTAGAGTTGTCTCTTGTATTGTTGGGAAAACTCAATAATTGTTTGATGGATGGATGGATTAATGAATAAAGAATGTTCTACAAATAGTCCTGTCACTAGATTAGACTTAATGATAATCCTTTGATGTTTAAGGCCTAGACCCATAGGTTTGGACAAGTCAGTTGGATCTGCACATTGACATATAAATAGCTGAGTAGTAAAAAAGTTATGATTAAGAATATGCATTATTTTAGCATGCTTGCAATGAATCCAGTCAACAAATCCCTTATTGACCATTCTTGATATAAGACACCAGATCCTAGGACTTCTCTGGCTAAGACTAATGGCTAAGACTCCATCTTCCCAATGCAGAGGGCCCATTTGGAGACTCCATTCTCCCAGTGCAAACCCCTGGTCAGGGAACTAGATCCCACATGCTACAACTAAGAGTTTGCATGCTGCAAGTAAAAGGTCCCACATGCTGCAACTGATATCCACTGTAGATAAATTAATTTTTAAAGCTATAATAATAATCACTAATAAGCCAGATCCTTAGACCTGGATGGCCAACTGAAATGTTATGGATATATTAAATTTGCCTGCATATAAAAATCATCTGGAAAACCATTAAAACATTAAACAGATACCTCAGCCCTAACCAATTAAATCAGAATCTCTTGGGGCATTGAGAGGGCAGGCATGACTTAAAACACGGAATTCACAAGTGTTTTAATGTGCAGACAAGACTGAAAACTTCAGCAGCTCTGCGCAGAGAGAGACACTCCAAAGATTTCAGTAGCTATAAGAAACTATGGTTCCCCTGAAAATGAAAGTGACCGATGGAAAATTTCTATTTTATGTAGAATGGGAGGGAGAATTAATCACTGTTTCACACTGAGGGAACCAAGCCCATCACTTCCACCAGGGACTCTACAGTGGAAATTGGCCCTAATTTCTTTTATATTTTCAGGCTGCAATAGTGAAGAGCATTATCGCGAGGATCACATCAGCCAGATTTGGGAACGCCAGACACTTTGATTTCCTCTCATTTCGATTTCCTCCCATTTCCTTCAGCATGTGTGTACCATGCATGTGTGGTATGACTGATCACGGACTCAGCATTGAGCTAATGATATAGCTCTTAAACTAGTTTCAAGTGTTATTTTGATGAGGGACTCTTAGCTAAGGGTGTACATCAAAATCACCAGAGAAGAATTTTGAAATAAAAATCTCTGGAGATAGAATCCATTTTGTTTTTTATTGTTAATTCCTTGGGTGATTTCCAGCATTGTCTCCTATTTACATATAAGTATTTTAAATGAACCAGCATCTGGTATAAAATCGATTCATCAGCTTATCAAAATTAAAAGCCAAAAAAATACCAGTATCACCTGGTCTGAATGTACTGAATTCCTGCTTTTTCAAAAAAGGTATATTCATTCCTAAATAAAAAGTATTACTTAGAGACCAAGTGGCATACAACTTCATCCAGAACATGAACTGCAAGTAGGCAACTTTCTGTTAATAATGCTAGCATCTGTTTTGCATTTTCAGCTGGAAAGCAAGTATTTCCCATCTAACTCTGCTGATTCACTCACTGGAGTACTGTAAATGTTAGGACAGATTCTCTGTTTCCATGCCAATGAATTTGGTTGGCCTCTTACAATTACTAAAATTAATTTACAGAAATATGTAATAAAAATCTTTCAAGGAAAAGAAGACTGAGATACTTGTGGATTGGAGCATGGGCACATTCTACTAACACCACGTCTATGCCAATGGCCATTTGCCATGCTGCTTTAGGTCTACATCTGCTGCTGGTTAGAAAAATTCCATTCACAGCTGTCCAGATGAATCAAATGTCCAATTAGCATTTCTTGCTCAGTGACAGGATTCTGCCCAGAACAAAAATTTTGAAACAGAAAGCACAAAAAAAGAGAAAGTTTGATTCGTATTAACTCAGCATTGAGCTAATGATATAGCTCTTAAACTAGTTTCAAGTGTTATTTTGATGAGGGACTCTTAGCTAAGGGTGTACATCAAAATCACCAGAGAAGAATTTTGAAATAAAAATCTCTGGAGATAGAATCCATTTTGTTTTTTATTGTTAATTCCTTGAGTGATTTCCAGCATTGTCTCCTATTTACATATAAGTATTTTAAATGAACCAGCATCTGGTATAAAATCGATTCATCAGCTTATCAAAATTAAAAGCCAAAAAAAGACCAGTATCACCTGGTCTGAATGTACTGAATTCCTGCTTTTTCAAAAAAGGTATATTCATTCCTAAATAAAAAGTATTACTTAGAGACCAAGTGGCATACAACTTCATCCAGAACATGAACTGCAAGTAGGCAACTTTCTGTTAATAATGCTAGCATCTGTTTTGCATTTTCAGCTGGAAAGCAAGTATTTCCCATCTAACTCTGCTGATTCACTCACTGGAGTACTGTAAATGTTAGGACAGATTCTCTGTTTCCATGCCAATGAATTTGGTTGGCCTCTTACAATTACTAAAATTAATTTACAGAAATATGTAATAAAAATCTTTCAAGGAAAAGAAGACTGAGATACTTGTGGATTGGAGCATGGGCACATTCTACTAACACCACGTCTATGCCAATGGCCATTTGCCATGCTGCTTTAGGTCTACATCTGCTGCTGGTTAGAAAAATTCCATTCACAGCTGTCCAGATGAATCAAATGTCCAATTAGCATTTCTTGCTCAGTGACAGGATTCTGCCCAGAACAAAAATTTTGAAACAGAAAGCACAAAAAAAGAGAAAGTTTGATTTGTATTCTTGCTGAAAACAGTACTTTGTGAATTCTTGAATGCCTTCTTAGGGAAAAAAATATATAGAAAGCTAACAAAATCTGCTAACAATGTTTTTTTTTCCTTAAAAACAGTTAAGTTCAAAACTTTCAGCTGATCATATGCATGCCTTCCTGATGAAAAGCCTCAGTCTGTTCCTTTCTGTTCCTCAGCTCCGAAACACCATCAACATCCTAAATTTGCCATCCACTACAAATGGAAGATGGTTCCACTAATAAATCCATCATTCATTTTCAGTTTAAACTGAAAGGTTTAAACTAAGGTGACAGGGAAATGAGCTCAGCTCAGTTTTCAGATTTCCCTTAATGGTGGTAACTAGCCCAGTTTTCCGATTTCCCTCTATGTTCAAGTATGCTAAGGTACTCAGCAAAATACATAGAATTTTAACTCAAAAAAACTCAAGAGTAGAATAGCTTAAGAAGCTCTTTTTATTCCCCCCACTGCTTAAAGCCTTTCCAATGGTTTTTCAGCTTCACATAGAATAAGATTACCAAGGCCCAGCATGATTCAGTCTCCACTCTCAACCTGTGGCGCTCTCCCCTCAGCCCACATGCCCCAGATACACTGGCCTAATTTCAGTTCTGCATCTCAGTCAGCCAACATCTTCTCTACCCCAGGGCCTTTGTACATGCTGTTTCTCCTGAATACTTTTCCTTTCTCTCTGTCTTACAACTCTACTTCCTCTGATAGTCCTTGATTATATCTGTCTGGCCCCACCTTCCTCTTGTAAATCCTTTCTAATTTTCTTGTTTGTTTCTTGTACCACACATCACAGTTTACAATTTATTTTTTCTGTGTACACTTTTTTTTTGGGGGGGGGGGAGGTGGCTTTTGTCTCTGACCAGAAGGAAGTCTGTAGAAAGGCAGAGCTTAAGTTACTTTTGTTCATCATACTATCTTCACTGCCCAGCGTAGTGCCTTTTACTTACTAGTATCTCAATAAATTCCAGAGCCCTATGATAATAAATGAGTGAATGCATGAGCATTAAGTAATATTTTAAGTAACCATGTGACCAAGCTATACTATACAATGGAACAGACATCTTCTTTTCTCTGTACAACTGATGAAACTAAGAAAGTCTTCCTAAAGAAGGACCTTTATCTGTAATAAGGAAGTGAAAAATTTCAAAGTAACTTAAATTCCATATTAATAACTGCTGTTTGTAGAGCACTTTATAGCTCACAGGCTTCCTTGTACTTTTACCACTATTATCTTTCCTATGTTATAGAAAAAAAAAACACTAAGTACAGAGTACCTTCTTAGTTGCCCAAGATTACAAATAAATAAAGGACAGAAATGGGACTCAATTCCAGGTCAATAGATACTTAATTTACTGGTCTTTCTTCCCTAATCCGTACTTGCCTCATTAGTGTCTCTGCCTTGCAGTCAGGTTACTTCTGCCAAAGTCTGGAGACGATTTTCAGAAGAATCTACCCTAAAGGAGAAATACAGCTTGATTTCAAATTTGATTGAATGTACTGCTAAATTAACTTGCTGGAGAAAATTCATTTTCTAGGAGTGGCTTCAGCATACATTTTAAACAATCAACAAACACTGTGCATATGTTAAAAAACAAGACCGAACCATAAAAAATGGACAACGGAAGAGACCGAGTAAACAGAGGCCGCCTGTCCCTAACCCATGGGGTGTTCACTGCTGTGCGTATAAAGGATAGTCATAGGCAGAAGACTTATCCATATTTTTATCTTTTTGGAGACAATTATACACACGTTTTGTGTAAGTACCTCTTAGTCAAAATTGTTCCTTTCACTGTCATTTTCCCATGCCAGTGTTGATTTTTGTGACAAGCTTCACCATGAACACTGTAGCCCAGATGTTTCCATAGCAGCATGTGAGCTGTGGCTGCAGAAATAGGCTTCCCCTCCACAGTCACACTGATGTTTAAAGCAGTAATTACAAGAGCGATTTATTAAGTCAGCTAAGCTTTGTTTTTTTTTAATGCAATGATTGTGCTGTTTTATTTAAATAATAAATGTTCATATAGAAATTATTCCCTTATTATTATTTTATTCAAACTAAAAATCAAAATGAAGAAAGGAAGATAAAAGAGGGAAGAGGAGAGAAAGGAGGAGGGAAAATGTAAGGACGGGAGGGAGGAGGAGAGGAGAGGGGAGGGGGTTATGTTCCAGAATGCTGATGTCTTATGTTATTAATGAAAATAAATTTAAAGGTCCAATTTCTTTTTCAATAGTAAGATGCCTTGTAATTATAGCATTTCTCATTTCCATCACTTCCAATTCCCTTCTCAGCAGGCCTGGGAAATCTGAGCATATTCTGGGTAAGAAGTCTAATCAAGATGCAACTGCTAAGGTCACAGGGAAGGAAATGTTCAGTTAAAGACATGAAAGACAGAGATAAGTAGCACTGGGAGATCTTCTCTGTATTTGCTTCCTCAGCAGTTTTCCTTCTCTTTCAAAATTTTGAGCAGAGAGCCAGCTGCAAGGCTAAGCATGCATAAACACAGTTGACTGTTGTCTCCAAATGCAACTTGCAACATACTTCATCTGAAGCATTTCATAACGTTCAGAATTATTATGCTACAGGATAGTTAGCATAAATGGTAAACAATTCACATTAAGGGTGGAATTACATTTACATTGTTGAATCAAGATGTTTCCTTTTTTCTCTTGCTCTTTAGTCTTCAGTATCATTTGTATTTGTATCAATAATTTACATTTAACTCATTCAAAATAATCAAGACACCCAGATATAGACATGCATACACACACACACACACACACACACACACACACACAGTGACAGAGTCCGTTCAAAAGCTAAGACACACAGTGCTTCAGACCCAAATCCTCTTCACGACAGCTCAAGTCCTGCTCCTCTCCCACCAACTCAGCCCTTTTCACAGTCTGCCTTTGAGGTCCTTCAATCTTGGGAATACCTGATCTGTATATACACAATTAGACAGCATATTACTGTCTAATAAAGCAGACATTACTTTGCCAACAAAAGTCCGTCAAAAGTCAAAGCTATGGTTTTTCCAGTGGTCATGTATGGATGTGAGAATTGAACTATAAAGAAAGCTGAGAGCCAAAGAATTGATGCTTTTGAACTGTGGTGTGGAGAAGACTCTTCAGACTCCCTTGGACTGCAAGGAAATCCAGTCAGTCCATCCTAAAGGAAATCAGTCATTGGAAGGACTGATGCTGAAGCAGAAACTCCAATGCTTTGGTCACCTGATACAAAGAGCTGACTCATTTGAAAAAACCCTGATGCTGGGAAAAGTTGAAGGTGGGAGGAGAAGGGGACGACAGAGGATGAGATGGTTGGATGGCATCATGGACTCAACAGACATGAATTTGGGTAAACTCTGGGAGTTGGTGATGGACACAGAGGCCTGCTGTGCTGCGGTTCATGGGGTCGCAAAGAGTCGGACATGACTGAACTGAACTGAACTGAACTAATATACACAATTCTCACCTTCAGGCTTGATCTCTTAGATACTTGAGCGTCCAAGGGAAAAACAAAGGAAATCTAAATAGGTATTGAAACATGTATACTATCGTATAAGAAACGAAGTGCCAGTCTATGTTCAATACAGGATACAGGTTGCTTGGGGCTGGTGCACGGGATGATCCAGAGAGATGATATGGGGTGGGAGGAGGGAGGGGGCTTTGGCATTGGGAGATCGTGTACACCTGTGGCTGATTCATGTCAATGTATGGCAAAACCAATACAGTATTGTAACATAGAATAAAGTTTTTAAAAAAAAGATTAAAAAAAAAAAGAAGTCATGGCAGGTGTTTATCTATGGATGATTTGATTTAAATCTTTCAAGAGTCTAGCCAGTCTGATACTGTACATACTTTATAAACACAGTAACATCCGTTTCTGGAAAACGATAAATAGACCATAGGTAAAAACTTCTTTCCAATGAGTTTGCTGAGCTGGGACAATGTAATTCTGGACCTGCTGGAACTTATGTTTCCTAGCTGCAGGAAGGAATTCCTCTGCTGTAGCTGCGAATAAGGCAGAAAGGCCAGCTGGCATGCTTTCCCTTCTGTAGGCTTCTGCATGTATTGTTCTCTGCATCTAAAACATCTTTTTTGCTTTTCCTTCCAAAAAGAATCATAATGCTAATTCCTATCTCATTCCAGATATCAGCTCCTGCAGGAACGCTGACCTCTTTCCCCGTGTTGAGTTACATGCCCCTGCTCTGTACTCTATAAGCATCTTTTACTTACTCTTATAACTGAAATCATCAACAGCACTGCAATGACCATCTTCTGTCTTTCCCATCCTCTACTTGATGGGATTGTCATACAGAGTGAGCATATCCTGGTTATCATTGCATTCACAGCATTTGGGAAAGTAACAGGTATTTGGTAGTAAATATTAGGTGAAATTTAAAACTGTTTCTCAAATTCTGAAAGCTGTTGAGAACTATCTGTCACAAAGAAATAACGGTAAATTTACTCTTAAATTTCAGAAATTCGAAATTTTCCTAAATTCTTAGGGGTAAAGTTAGAACCAGTGAAAATTATAGGCAGATTTTTTTTAGCACAATATAAGAAAAGAATTTTTATCAATCACATGATTTCAATATTTTCTGTATGTCTATGGTTTTATCAGTTTTACTATGCTCTGCATATTTTCATTTTGTTTGTTACTTATTATCATTGGAGTTTATAGCACTTCTTGAAAATATAATTTATAATTTATTTTTGGTCATTTTTGGAAAATCTCAGTTAATATCCTTTCAAATACGCTTCTACCTCCTTTTCTCTTTCCTTTACTTCTAGGGCTACAGCTACATACAAGTGTGATAAACCTTCTCACCACGTTCCCCTATCCTCCTGTTTTTAATGCTATTCTTTCCTTGACTGGGAGAAGGGCATGGCAACCCACCCCAGTATTCTTGCGGGAGAATCCATGGACAGAGGAGCCTGGTGGGCCATGGTCCACAGGGTCGCAAACAATTGGATACAACTGAGTGACTAACACACTTTCCTTGTATTATTCCAGATATTTTCTTCTGACTTGTATTCCAATTCACTATTTTCTCATTAGCTGTGACTAACGTGATGCTAAACCATTTAGTTCTTAATTTCAGTTACCATATTTTCATTTCCTGTTTTCATTTTCTTTTTCAGTCTCTTGACCTCTGCTGTAATTCTCATTTTCTTACCCAGTTTCTTGAACATGTTAATCATAGTTAATTTAAAGTCCACACCTGATAATTCCAACATCTAGATCTGTGGATTTATTTCTATTTTCTTTTTTTTTTTAATCTAAAATTTTGTTAATTTTTATATCTTTCCATTATCGGTTATTTTTGTCAAATTCTAAATATTGTGTATGAAAAAGTACTGAAATAATTCAAGACTATAGAAGATGTTACCTTCTACAGAAAAGATGTGATTTGCTGGTGACAGCTGTTACAATAGACGTGGTTCACTTTAATCACCTTAATCTCTTACAGCTGAATTTCAGTCTTTGCAAGAGCTAGGGTTAATCTATTTCTGGCTTCATCTGCTTTGTAAGTATAGCCCTTCAAGAATTGCAGCTGGAAGCCTTGGGTATTTGTTTACAAAAGTCCCTCTTCCCTGGTGGGCTCTGCACTCATTTTGGCAGGGCTCCCTTCATATGAATCAAAAGAAAACTCTCATTAACACCTCAGCCTCTCCGTCACCAACTGATACCAACTGACTATGGACTTCATCTCCTGAGTTCTTACCCTCTCCAGTACTTGCTGTTTCAGTAGCTCTTTCAAAACCTTCAAAAAGATTATACACATGTACACTTATATATATATATAAAATCTTCCAACATGTCTATATATACTTCTACATCTATATTTCTTGCTATCTTGGTATTTTCCAGTACCTTCAAATATTTTTTAAAAAATAGACATTGTCCAGCCTATGAAATTGTTTTTAACAGGACAACTTGTACATTACCAGAAACAAAATCCTACCATAGGGACTTCCCTGGCGGTATGGTGGATAAGAATCTGCTCGCTAATGCAGGGGACACAAGTCTGATCCCAGGTTTGGGAAGATTCCACATGCCTTGGAGCAGCTAGGCCCCAGTGCCATGACTACTAAAGCCCGTACACCCAAGAGCCCGTGAGCTTCAATACTGAGCCTGTGTGTCTGGAGCCTCTACTCCACACACGAGAGGGGTCACCGCAGTGAGAAGCCTGGGACCCACAGCTAGAGAGCAGCCCCCGTTTACTGCAACTAGAGACAGTCACACGCAGCAGTGGAGACTGTGAAGTGAGTGAAGGCGCTCAGTCGTGTCCGACTCTTTGTGACCCCGTGGACTGTAGCCTACCAAGCTCCTCTGTCCATGGGATTTTCCAGGCAATAGTACTGGAGTGGAATGAAGACCTAGCATAACCAAAATTAATCCTTAATAATTTTTTAAAGTTCAGTCAGTTAAGTTAGATGTAGAACAAGAATCCTACTATAGAATTTTATGTGAAGCTGGAGTTCAGTTCAGTTCAGTCTCTCGGTCGTGTCGGACTCGGCGACCTGCAGCACACCAGGCTTCCCTGCCCTTCACCAACTCCTGGAGTTTACTCAAACTCATATCCATTGAATCGATGATGCTATCCAACCATCTCATCCTCTGTCGTCCCTTTCTCCTCCTGTCTTCAGTCTTTCCTAGCATCAGGGTTTTTTCCCATGAGTCTGTTCTTCATGTCAGGTAGCCAATATTGGAGATTCAGCTTCAGCATCAGTCTTTCCAATGAATAGTCAGGACTGACTTCCTTTAGGATTGATGGGTTTGATCTCCTTGCAGTCCAAGGGACTCTCAAGAATCTTCTCCAACAACACAGTTCAAAAGCATCAATTCTTCAGAGCTTAGCCTTCTTTATAATTCACCTCTCACATCCATATGTGACTACTGGAAAAGCCATAGTTTGGACTATATGGACCTTCTTGGCAAAGTAATGTCTTCCCTTTTTAATATGCTGTCTAGGTTTGTCATAGCTTTACTTCCAAGGAGCAAGCATTTTTTAATTTCATGGCTGCAATCACCATCTGCAGTGACTTTGGAGCTGAAAAAAAAAAAGTCTCTCACTATTTCTATTTTTTCCCCATCTATTTGCCATGAAGTGATGGGATTGGATGCCATGATCTTTGTTTTTTGAATGTTGAGTTTTAAGCCAGCTTTTTCACTGTCCTCCTTGACTTTCATCAAGAAGCTCTTTAGTTCCTCTTCACTTTCTGCCATAAGGGTGGTGTCATCTGTGTAACTGAAATTATTGGTATTTCTCCCAGCAATCTTGATTCCAGCTTGCACTTCATCCAGCCTGGGGTTTCCCATGATGTACTCTGCATATAGGTTAAATAATGCTTCCCTGGTGGCTCAGACAGTAAAGCGTCTGCCTACAATGTGGGAGACTCGAGTTCAGTCCCTGGGTTGGGAAGATCCTCTGGAGAAGGAAATGGCAACCCACTCCAGTACTCTTGCCTGGAAAATCCCATGGACTGAGGAGCCTAGTAGGCTACAATCTATGGGGTCGCAAAGAGTCAGATACGACTGAGTGACTTCACCTCACTTCATAGGTTAAATAAACAGGGTGACATTATACAGCCTTGACATACTCCTTTCCTGATTTGGAACCAGTCTGTTGTTCAATGTCTGGTTCTAACTGTTGCTTCTTGACCTGCATACAGATTTCTCAGGAGGCGGGTCAGGTGGTCTGGAATTCACATCTCTTTCAGAATTTTCCACAATTTGCAAAAGAGTAGCTAAGGAATTTTTTTTAATTACAAGGAATTTGTCTTTATACCATAAAGTTTTAGTAATAAAACTGTATGATGCTGACACAAGAATAGCAACAGATCCATATAACAAAAAACAATATAGAACCTTTGGTTGCACTGCCATGGAAGATGGCAGAGTAGAAGGACGTGTGCTCATCGTTTTCGAGAACAAAAATGCAGCTATTTTCTAAACAGCCATGGACAGGAGGATGTTGGAACCCACACACAAAATAAGATTTCCCACATCCAAGGACAAAGGAGAAGCTGCAACAGATGGTAGGAAGGGTGCAATAAAATTAAAATGAAAGCCCATACCCATCAGAGACTCTTGAAGGGCACAAACAAAACCGTGTGTGCACCAGGACCCCGGGAAAGGAGCAGTGACCCCCACAAAAGACTGAGCCAGACCTGCCTATGAGCTCTGAGGGTCTCCTGTAGAGGCGTGGGTCAGCAGTGACTTACCATGGGGACAGGGGCCCCGGCAGTAGCAGTCCTGGGAGCCACAGAGCGTGGCATTAGTCCTCTTGAAGGAGGTCACTGTTAGCCCTACAACAGAGCCTGTAGCCCTGCCATAGAGCCAACCGGTAGGCAACCCAGAAACTGCAGAACAATTATACCAGACAAATTCTTGTACTGTTGCAAAGGTTCTAGGCCCCACGATGAACTTTCCAACCTGCGGATCCAGCAAAGGGACTGGGAATCCAAAGGAATCTGACATTGAAGGTCAGCAGAGTTTGATTAGAGAACTTTCTCAGGACTGTGGAAATAGAGACTCTTGGTGCGCACAAACAAAACCTTGTGCACACCTAGACCTAGGGGGAAGGGCAGTAACCCCACAAGATACTGAGCCAGACATTTACTTATTATTATTTATACACTATATTTGTCAAGAAGGAATTTCGCTCATAGAAAATCAATGCCAGATGAACTGACAATCCAAAGTTTCAAACAATCATACTCGTGAAGTAGAGAAATCCTTCTTAGGTTAACACACAAAGGAAAAAACAACAGATTGTCCACATTAAACAAAACTTTATAAGGCAAGCAAAAATATATCATAAACAGGGTTAAAATTAAACAGATAAACAGGTAAGCAACAAGCTGGGAAAGGCATAAATGTCAGATATTTATGTAGACAGAGAGACAAATGGAGAGAGGGAGACAGAGAAACAATTCTAATACAAACCAATAAAAAGATTAAAACTATTCAAGGTGAATAGACAATTTACATTATTTTTTTCAAAAGTCTATTTGAAGATGTCCAACTTCACTACACTAAAAAAAATATGGAAAACAAAATAATAAGAGATAGTTTTTTTAGCTCTCAAATTAATAAATACATTCTTGGCAAGAGTGTGAGGAGATAGGAACTCATATCTTTTTCCTGGGAAGAAAAATTGATGTAATTTTTATACAGGACAATTTGGCAATATTTATCAAACTGTAAAATATGCCTATCATTTAACTTCTAGGAATCTCTCCTTCAGAAATATTGACACTTGGGTAAAAAGAAGTGTACTCAAACACCATTTCTAATCGTGTAGAAATGTCCCCTACCTAAATGTCCCCTACATAAAGGAATGGTTAATTAAATTTTGTGTTTAAGTTAAATAGCATACTATAAATCTATTAAGAAGTATAAGCAATTCTATACTTATCATATTATATATTTGCTAGTGAGAATGATTTGGGGGAATGGCATTGAAATATGTATAATATCATACATGAAACGAGTCGCCAGTCTAGGTTTGATGCATGATACCGGATGCTTGGGGCTGGTGCTCTGGGACAACCCAGAGGGATGGTACCGGGAGGGAGGAGGGAGGGGGATTCAGGATGGGGAACACGTGTATACCTGTGGCGGATTCATGTTGATGTAGGGCAAAACCAATACAATATTGTAAAGTAACCTCCAATTAAAATAAATAAATTTTTAAAAAATTAGTATTGTTTGCTTTAAAAATTCTACTTATGTGAATATCACGTATATTTTATATGTGGTAACTGGGTGCATGTACACAGTGTGTACGTAGCTTATCAAATGAGTCTAATTCAATAAACAACAGAAAACGGCTGTGTGTTTGTTTCCATGTTTCCCCACCTTCAGTTGTATGATACTACAACAAGCAGACCCCACAACCTCTTTTCTAATAACTTGAAGGTACTAAAAAACATACCAGTCTAAATCAAAACTTCAATTTCACATCCAATTTAAAACCCTCTCACCTCTTCCTAGCAGAGGCTTAACTGTGGTTTAGAGACCAGTGGTGGTGTTTATCCGCTTTCTCTTTCTTCCTTTTACCCCACCCTTGCTGATGACTTCAGCAGTGTCAAGTCAGGGGAAGGGAGGTCTTAAATGGAAAGAGACAGCTATCTTGGGCTTCCCTGGTGGCTCAGATGGTAAAGAATCTGCCTGCAATGCAGGAGACCTGGGTTCGATCCCTGGGTTTGATCCCTGGGTTGGGAAGATCCCCTGGAGAAAGGAATGGCAACTCACTCCAATATCCTTGCCTGGAGAATCCCATGGACAGAGGAGCCCTGTGGGCTACAGTCCATGGGGTTGCAAAGAGTCTGACACAATGGAGCAACTTCACTTTCTTCCTTTCCCACAGGCATAAGCCATCTACATAGAGAGCCCCCTTACTGGGTCTGAAACAGAGAAGAAAAGTCAAAGACCTACAAATTCCTTTCAGATAATGATATTACAAATTAATTTCTAGATGCTTTACATAGGCTGTTACTGATGACACTGCTGGTCTCATTTTGCTTTATTTTAGTAAATCCTGACCCACTCCAGTACTCTTGCCTGGAAAATCCCATGGATGGAGGAGGCTGGTGGGCTGCAGTCCATGGGGTCGCTAAGAGTCAGACACGACTGAGCGACTTCACTTTCACTTTTTCACTTTCATGCATCGGAGAAGGAAATGGCAACCCACTCCAGTGTTCTTGCCTGGAGAATCCCAGGATGGGGAGCCTGAAGGGCTGCGGTCTATGGGGTCGCACAGAGTCGGACACAACTGAAGCAACTTAGCAGCAGCAGCAGTAAATCCTGGGTGAGTGTGTATGATGCCTTGCTTTAGAATGAGTCACTGGGACTCTCCTGGTGGTTCAGTGATTAGGAATCCACCTGCCGATGAAGGGGACCCGGGTTCAATACCTGGTCTGGGATGACCCCACATGCTGCAAAGCAACTAAGCCCATGAGTCGCAGCTCCTGAGGCAGCATGCTGGAGCCCATGCTCGGCAACGAGAGGGGCCACTGCAGTGAGAAGCCCGCACGGCGAAACCAGAAAGTAGCCCCACTCTCCACGGCTAGAGCAAGCCCGCGCGCAGCAACAAAGACCCAGTGCAGCCAAATATAAATACGCGAATACATGTTTTTAAAAGAAGAATATGGGTCATTTATCGCCTATTATCTTCAGTTTTAGTGAAAATTCAAAACAGTAGGTAATATTCCATTTAACACGCTGTCACATCTGCACCGCCCCCGCCCCCCCTCCCCCCCGCCCGGCGCCCAATCACATACATACAGATATATGTGTACATATCTGTTTCATTACAGGGGGAAAAGAAATAGGAGACCCACAAACCGTGAACACTGGTGGAATGGGGGGCAGTGTGAAGGGTGATTTCGTTTTTCACTCTATATTTCTCTATTGTTGAATTTGCTTACAACAAGCATGTAACTCCATTGTAATTAAGAAGAAATAGTAATGACAGTAGTAATAATAAAACAATGAGAAGAGCTATCATTTTTAAGTCTCTAAATACCAGGCTTTGTGCTTGATGCTTTATTCACATTATCTATTTTAATCCTCTTCATGGCCCCATAATTTTGCCTGTTTGACGGATGAGGTTCCTCTGAGCAACTTGGCCAACATTTTCAACTGTGCTGGGCTCAGAAACCAATCTAGTCTGCCTCCAGAGATCCTCAGCAGCTCTTCCGGTGTATTCTAACCTAGCGCGTAGCAGGGTGATAGGCAGTGCACCGCTTGGTGTCGGTTGATTGCAGGCTGCGTACTGCCTCTTCCTTCGTAGCACCCAGCGCAGGGTCTTAGGTGTAATAGATGTCTTTTAGGTGCTCAGCAGGGCTGCCCTGGTGGCTCAGATGGCAAAGAATCTACCTGCAAGGAAGGAAACCTGCTTCTGATCACTGGGTGGAGAAGATTCCCTGGAGAAAGGAATGGTTACCCACTCCGGTACTCTTGCCTGGAGAATCCCCTGCACAGAGGAGCCTGGTGGGTTCTAGTCCGTGGGATCGTGAAGAGTTGGATGCGACTGAGCAACTTAGCACGCACGCAGATCCTCAGCAAATGCTTGCTGAATGGATTGAGAGGTCATAAAATTTATCACCCAAACGAGGCACTTCTCATAGTGAAAATGAGTCTGCTTGCAGCTACATAGGCTCAGCTCATGAAAATCAGGATTCTTCTGGGAAAAAAAGAGCTGTTTTCCTCTCATCCTTTTGATGGAAGGAAGGAACGAAAGAGGGAGGGAGGGAACAGGAGAGCAGAGAAAGGGAAGAACACGTCCATGGTGATTTGTTGTCCTGCAAATTTTTGTATAGAACATAAAGCTTTCTCACAGTTAATAATATGAAGCTGGAAAATAAAACAGACCTCAGAGAAGTAGTGTATCTGTGTAAAAGAGTTTATTGTGTTAGTGATTTCAAGTCATACTATAAAAGAGGAGGGATGGAAAGCTATGAGGAAGTAAGGGAAGCCTGAAAATTTTGAAGGAAAATAATTCCATTTATTTTCAGCCCTCGAAGACAAATAGTGTCTATGTGAGGAGACACAATGATACATCAAAGAACAAAGGACCTGGAGACTAAGTTCTCTCCAACAATTTAGGTAGAGAAGTTTAGGTCTTCTCTGAGGGGCTGAGCTGGAAGTTGCTGGGAGGGGACACGAAGCCTTTCATGCCCGGGACCAGCTGGGGTTCATCCAGTGCTGATCGCTCAGCTGAAAGGACAGAGGGCCTGAGCTGGGCAATAAGAGGCCTGAAGAAACTTTCTGGACAATGGTTTAAGCTTCTCTGAGTCTCACTTTCCTCATCTGCTCATTCAGGATAAAACAGCTACTCCACCATGTGCGGTGAAAATTCAGTTAAATACAGAAGGTGTGCAGCCTCCTAGCCAGGACCGCTGACTCAGCAGCCTGGGACCTGTGTTCCACTTGTCTGTGCTCCTTCACATCTGCTGCTGGACCATTTATCTTCCCAGGGGTGGTAAAGAACCCACCTGCCAGTGCAGGAAATGCAAGAGATGACGTGCATTCAATCCCTGGGTCAGGAAGATCCCCTGGAGGAGGAAATGGCAACCCACTCCAGTACTTATGCCTGAAAAATTCAATGGACTGAAGAGCCTGGTGAGCTATAGTCCATGGGTGCAGAGAGTCAGTCACGACTGAGCATGCACACAGATAGACCATTTGTGTCCCCCACCCCAAATTCATATGCTGGAACACTAACCCCCAAAGGGATGATGTTAGGAGGTGGATCTGGCGGAAGTGAATAGGTCATGAGAGTGGAAGCCTCGTGCGATTAGTGCCTTAACAAAAGAGGCTGCACAGATCCTGCCCCTTTGTGAGGTTACAGTGAAATAACAGTCATCTGTCTATGGGGAAGCAGGGCCCCTCCTAGACCCCTCATGCCGAATCTGCCCTTGCCACGGTCTTGGACTTTCCAGTCTCCAGAAATAAATGTTCGTTGCTTACAAACCACCTAGTATGCTTTGTTGTAGCAGCCCAAGTGGACTAAGACAAAGCACATCACATTCGTGTTGCCTTGCAGGACATGTCGTGCACTGAAACGACAGCTTGGGCTGGCTGAGAACACGGGTCTCCATCTGTCTCCCTGATCACTGAACCCAGGGAAGGCAAGACAAGGCTCGAGCAGGAATGCTGGGAGACGATGCAGGGAGCCGTAGGAACTGCAGACAAGCTTTATTCACTACTGGCTGGTGCAGCAGCAAGGCAGACAGGCTTTATTCTCTAGTGGCTGACGCTGACCCTAATGCAGCCCCAAGGGCTTTTCAGGTGGTGCCTATATAGATATTCAGACCAAAGGTGGCGCATGGCCAAACGAGTACATCATGATGCGTGTGTGTGCATTGCTACAAATGATCTTTGCTCTTACATAGCCATGCAAAGTCACTGTTTACAGAACGTGGGGGAGAGAGAGCCTGACCACCGCCATCTTGGTTAATTGCTATTTCCTTACATCCCACCCCTTCAGGGTCTCCCACCTCACAGTCTACACCCTGTCCATCTTCTGTTATACCCTCTTGGTGAGTAACACTGGCCTTGGACCAACATCCCACAGCAAGAGTAGAGGCTACAGCAACAAACTACTAGGGCACAAGCTATACCCCCAATACATAGCAAAACCCAGTGCCAGGTATGGATGGGTGATTCGCACACAAGGGGGCTAGGCACTCATCACCCAGGGTACAACCTGGAACTCATATTGCAGTCCTTGCCTCCATGGGGCTAGGAGAGTGACCCACCATATTTGCCTTCCATGGCCAAGTCCAGTCTACTGTCTGTCCTTGTGAAATGTCGTGTCAACCAGATGGGGCCTTTACCAGCTCAGCCCCCTTTCGGAGTCTTCACACTTCGAATCCCCTGTGCCTGCCACCATCCCTCTACCTCTTCCACACTTGCCTCCACTGAGGTCATCTCATAGACGGGAGGGCCCACCAAAGGTGCAAGAATGGCAGTTGAGGACGTGAAGGAAGTAGATGGAGTTTTGCTCAAAATGGCGACTTGCCTGCTGCCTATAAAACGCTTGTCTTCTGGGCCTCAAGTGTTCAGTTTAAACATAGACTGTCTCATGCCCAATTCTCTCAAAATTTGGGTCAGCTCAGCAAAAGTATGCCACTTACCCAGAGTGTCCAGGCATTCACACGATACACTTGGCAGCACTAATCCAGTCCATCAGGGTGTGTGTTTGGTTAAGAGCCCTGAAGGGTCAGGTGTCACCTGGTGGTTTAGTTGCTAAGTTGTGTCCAACTCTTGTGACCCTATGGACTGGAACCTGCCAGGCTCCCCTGTCTGTGGGATTCTCCAGGCAGGAATACTGGACTGGGTTTCCATTTCCTTCTCCGGGGGATCTTCCCGATCCAGGGATGGAACCCGGGTGTCCTGCCCTGGAGGCAGATTGTTTACCAGCTGAGCTACCAGGGAATTCCTAGGGTTCCAAAATCTTGGTCTCTGTGAGTATTTACAGATGCCACTCATTCTTTCTCATCCCCAGAACAAACAACACCATCCATCCCTGTGTCCCAGACTTGCGAAAGCCAAGCTGCCAGGGTTTCCCTTGCTTCTGCCAAAACTGCTTACACAACTCAACCAACTGCGCTTAGGTATATGGTTGATGATAAGCAGTGTACACAGCTAGGGGCCCTTAAAGGATTCCCCTCCCTGGGCCATAGGCTCCTCATGTTTCATCTTCTGCTGCATGACGGGCCTTGATAAGAAGAGAGCTGCAGTCTCATCATGTTCCTCATCACTGTCCCTTATCACCTCACTGTCAAAGGCACTGGATTTGGCAACAAGAACACGAATCTCTTGCTCCAGCATATGTATACACAGTTCTAACTCTTCCTCCTGTCTGTGCAATTCACGCAGTTGCATAGCATCATGCAGGGCACAATCCATTTTAGCCTTCAGGGCAGTCAGGAAAATCCACCCCACGGTCCCAGCAGCAGTAGACACTGTTTTGTCTAGCAAATGGGAGCTCATCACTCGTAATGCCTTTTCAAGACTATCTGGTGACCATTTCACCACCTGCCAGTCTTCCACTGGGGCCCACACAGAGAGGACCGTGGCCACCGGATACCACATACTATGTATGCAATGGCCACTGGCTTCCTCCATCCATTGGAACCTCAGGCTCCTCTCCCTGCCGGGAATCCTGACGGCTACACCGATTGTCTCACTGATCGCTGAACTCAGGGTGGGCAAGGCAAGAGGGGGAAGCTGGAAGAAGACACAAGCAGCCGTAGGAACAGCAGACACGTTTTACTTGCTAATGGCTGATGCAGCAGCAAGGCAGATATGGACACAACAGCAAAGGACTCCCAGGTGGTGCTCATGTAGATATACAGAACAGAGTTGGCACGTGGCCAAGTGAGTAGACAGGATGTGTGTGTGCATTGCTACAAATGACCTCAGCTGCTACATAACCATGTGAAGTCATGGTTTACAGAACGTGGGGTGAGAGCAAGAGGACATGTGCAAGAGAGCCTGGCCGCCGCCCTCTTGGTTAATTGCTATTTTCCTACACCATCTGACCATTTACGCCCATCTTCCAAGAGGATGCCCACTGAGGTCATTGGCTTTTCATTGATTTGACTTGAATATGGGATTCAAGACATTCTCGAGGCAGGCTGACCATATAAGATCTAACACCCCTGGTGGTGAGTAGGTCCATAAAACAAGTGAGGCTAAGCATGTGTGTGTGTGTGTGTGTGTGTGTGTGTGTTTAGTGAGAATAAAGAAGTGAGATGAAAGGGGCTGAGGTCACGGATGAACCACAGAGTATCTTCCAAGCATCCTGAACCCCTGTATCTAGAATATCCACTTGTTCTAAACACTCAGGGAGAAGAAAGCTGAATCACTGACATCCTATATAAGTCTAAATTTTCTGATGGCATTTTATATCATTAAAGCTTAATGAGCAAAGCCTGAGCAGGGGAGCAGTCTAGCTTATTAAGCTCAATTTTAGGTCTATTTTTCATTTTATAAAGAAATTCAGATTCAAAGCCTGCACAACAAAGAAGTGTTCACTCCCCTTTGTGAAGTAATATGTTTGTTTTGTTTACTTTAAATTGGGCTTAAATTAGGCCTCAGAAGGAGAGAATTCATTAAAATCCTGATCTGTGATGCTGGCAAGTTGCCATCTGAAAAGCCTGCATTATTGCCTTTGATAGGGTTCAGAGAAGAAACAACAAATGCCAAAAATAAGATTATGGTTTCACTTGACGTGCCAATTTATTATGTTTCCATCAGACTGCAAAATCACAAAATTAGAAAGATAAAGATAAAAAAGATTCATTCTTGATAGGTAAATTTTTTCTCCACTTAGAATACACACAGACCTTGTATGTGTTATGTGTGTTTTCTTCTAGCATTTTTCTGTGAAGAGACACACATAAAAATCTACGAATATACATG